>OZ025258.1:17646833-17714763 GCA_964019135.1 Arenicola marina | reverse complement strand
GGGGCGGTGGGAAGATGGGGGGGGGGCTGTTTGGCTAGTGTGTGTGTGTGTTGGGGCGGTGGGGGGGAGGGAGGGGGGGCGCTGTTTGGCTAGTGTGTGTGTGTTGGGGCGGTGGGGGGAGGGAGGGGGGGCGCTGTTTGGGTGGTGGCACTCTTCCTTTTGGTCTTTCCCTTGTGTTTTCCTCATTCACGAGATGAGCTCATGTTGTCAACAAGAACTGTCATGTAACCCGTGACCATGATGTACACTCGACCCTCTAGACGAGCCTCGAGACTGCAGACGTCTGCTGTTATTTAAACATCCGGCAGTGGAAACCAGGAAATCAATCACCACGCCTTGGCCCTTGTGGGTCGCGCGTTCGGCTATTGTCGAGTGTGCTCTGCTAAACCACCCCAAAGCTCAAGTAGTGGCCGATACCTGGTTTTCGAATTTTTGTAATTAATCTATGTTTGTGCAAGATAAAGACCCCCCCCCCCTTATTTTTTCGCATAGATTAGGAGGTTACTGCTGGAGACTTGGCTCCTCTGTACCTTGACCCATGTCCATTATCGCGATATGGTTGTTAGAGATCAGACATTTTTTTATTGAGCTGTCATCATACAGTCAGTTAATATTTATAATCCATGAGAACACTTTTCATATATGACGATATTACAATGGTCTACAGAGCGCCCTACGTTAACACCAAGCAATCAACCAACAAACCAACCCCACCCCTCGCCGTCCGTCCGCACCCGCCAACCCCGAACACAGTGCAGATGCCTGTTTTTGACGTGTGTGTTGGTTCCCCCAGAAGCCATTTTTTTTGACGTGTGTGTTGGTTCCGCCTGATGCCTGTTTTTGACATGTGTGTTGGTTCCCCCAGAAGCCATTTTTTTTTGACGTGTGTGTTGGTTCCCCCGGATGCCATTTTTGACGTGTGTGTTGGTTCCCCCGGATGCCATTTTTGACGTGTGTGTTGGTTCCCCCGGATGCCATTTTTGACGTGTGTGTTGGTTCCCCCGGATGCCTTTTTTGACGTGTGTGTTGGTTCCTCCAGATGCCTTTTTTAGACGTGTGTGTTGCTTCTCCCAGACGCCATTTTCTTCACGGATGTGTTGGTTCCCGCAGACGCCATTTTTTTGACGGATGTGTGTTGGTTCCCCAAGATTCCCTTTTTTGACGTGTGTGTTGGTTCCCCGAGAGGCCATTTTTTTGACGTGTGTGTTGGTTCCCCCTGATGCCATATTTTTTATGTCTGTGTTGGTTGGTTCCCCCAGATGCACGTTCGCCACCAACGAGACGTGTTTGGAGTGGTACAAGCGGCTGAGTCGGGTGCTGGTGGCCGTCTCTAAGCTCCAGGAGGTCTTCGCCTTCGCCTTCACAGCCTGGTGTGCCAGGGACACGGGCTGCGCTAGTCTGGCCGACCTGGGGCCCACCCACCGGCTGTCTAAGCAGGGTGAGTACATATTAGTGGTAAGGGTGGGCGGGGAGAGGGAGGTGAGGGTAGGGGTATTCTGGAGAACTATGGCCTCCTCCGTCCATCATTCATATAGTATTGGTCTTGTAGTATATAGTATCAATCATCGGGTTTTACATATGAAAAAAAAAGTAGATCAAAGAGTGTGGTTGAGAAGAGAGGATTATCGACCAAGCAAACAACGTCAACGTTTTCCTTTAAGAAGATTTTAATTATATATTTTCTGCGTTTGTTATAGATAAATTAGCTCTAACTCAGATCTACATCTTTACTGGTATTGGGAATTCGGTATTTTAACAGCTCGTAATCCAAAGGATAAGATGTTAGTAGATGTTAAAACACAAAGACACGGCTCATTTCTACAAGGACAATCATAGTGGCAATCTGTACAACCGATACAGGCTGTAGTTGTTTTCGTGTTTTAATTAAATGTGTATCTGCCGATGTTCTTCAGAATGTATCGTTGGGTACACCTTCGGTCGTGAGGTGGAGCGGCTAGGGTTCGACCTGAAGTCTGCCTGGAGGATAGCTCATATCAACGAGGACTTCAAGTAAGACTATTGACTTTGTCTCTGCACTCCGGCTTCCTTCGGACACTGTAGTGTCAGAGACGTTCGGGTGTGTATGTGGGGGGAGGGGGGGGGGGTGTGCAGAGAATTCTGACTGTCGTTCGAAAGGTGGGAAGAAGGGGGAGTCAGTAGTATGGTACTAGGACGCCAAGACCCAAACCCTCAATCATGTATGTGGATTACAGTTACCTGTGGCTGCGTCCAGAAGAAATCGGTAGCTGTATGGGCCTTTTCCAATGTGTGATTGAAATGGGGGGAAGGGGGGGGGGCAAAGTTTTCGTGTTCGAGCAAAGTTATATCCTGCATATTACGTGTGGTGTTCTTGAGGGATTATAATGCTTTGCATAACAGGCGGTTTTTGACCAAGTACACCAGTTTACATGAAAGCATCTTTGCGTTTACCGCAACGCTTTGGTGTCTTAAATTTCTGATTTTCGACGACTGTACCGACCTAAGTTCCCGGTTATTTATGGTATCCATGACAACCTGGTTATCTAAACACTACTTTGCTATAACTTATTAAAGTTAAACTAAGGTTTAGTCGTGCTCCTGTGTGACAACTGTGGCGATCTACATCATATATTAGCGGTACATTATGTGGCATGCGTCTTCAAATGGTAACTTTCAGAAAATATATTTATACAAATATATTTATCTACTGTGAACCTCAACGCTTTGCTTCCTCGCAGTGTTTGTGCTTCGTACGGCAAAGAACATATCGTGCCGACGAGAATCTCTGACTCCGATCTCGAGAGCGTGGCGGGATTTCGCGCGTGTGGTCGGTTCCCATCCGTCGTTTGGAGGTAGGATGCGAGGTCATTCATAGCACTCGTGATGCATATTATGTGTCTATAATTATGTGTGTTTAACCAAATAAGTAAAATCGCTTCTGTCTCTTGAAATAATTAGTTTGAATGACATCCGGGAACGTCATCCTGTCGATTAGGTCCGATAAAAACTGTAAGAGTCGAAAAACTGCGAACGTCTATTATATCCCATATATCCCATTACATATCGGTTTCTTTTCTTTCTTTTCCTTGTTTCGACAAGGATGTGAAGTATGTGTATAAGTGAAACATATATATATATATATATGTATATGTTTATATATATGTTACATAAGAGTACGCTGTAATTCATTGCGTTATCTGTGTATAATATAATTATTCACATATATATTACATAAAAGAACGCTGTAATTCCTTGACTCGTCTGTGGTGCTATACACAATTATTTACATGTGGCCGTTGTTGTTTCAGAGACAGCCGCAGTGGCGCTGTGATCGCCCGCAGTAGTCAGCCCGAGGTGGGCTGGCTCGGGTGGCGGAACAAGACAGATGAACGCCTGCTGCAGTCCATCTGGGCGGCCTGCGCCATCAACGGTAAGACCCCCCCCCCCTCCCAGCGTCTGTGTGGGCGGCCTGCGCCATCAACGGTAAGACCCCCCGCCCTCCCATCGTCTGTGTGGGCGGCCTGCGCCATCAACGGTAAGACCCCCCCCCACTCCCAGCGTCTGTGTGGGCGGCCTGCGCCATCAACGGTAAGACCCCCCCCCCTCCCAGCGTCTGTGTGGGCGGCCTGCGCCATCAACGGTAAGACCCCCCCCCCTCCCATCGTCTGTGTGGGCGGCCTGCGCCATCAACGGTAAGACCCCTCGCCCTCCCATCGTCTGTGTGGGCGGCCTGCGCCATCAACGGTAAGACCCCCCTCCCAGCGTCTGTGTGGGCGGCCTGCGCCATCAACGGTAAGACCCCCCGCCCTCCCATCGTCTGTGTGGGCGGCCTGCGCCATCAACGGTAAGACCCCCCCCCCCTCCCAGCGTCTGTGTGGGCGGCCTGCGCCATCAACGGTAAGACCCCCCCCCCCTCCCATCGTCTGTGTGGGCGGCCTGCGCCATCAACGGTAAGACCCCCCCCCCTCCCATCGTCTGTGTGGGCGGCCTGCGCCATCAACGGTAAGACCCCCCTCCCAGCGTCTGTGTGGGCGGCCTGCGCCATCAACGGTAATACCCCCCTCCTCCCAGCGTCTGTGTGGGCGGCCTGTGCCATTAACGGTAAATCCCCTCGCCCTCCCAGCGTCTGTGTGGGCGGCCTGCGCCATCAACGGTAAGACCCCCCCCCACTCCCAGCGTCTGTGTGGGGTCACCACTCTGTGACCTCTAGGCCTTATTGCTTACGTGGGTCATCACGTGAGACATTGATGGACAATCATAAATATATGTGTGTAAAGTGCCAGCAATACTTATTGACGATCGTCGGATCTCCAATGAAAAACTGTAAATTGTTTTCAATTGTCTTCAATTTTATCTTGACTTTTCGCTTTTCTGCGGCTTGAACCCGGAAGTTGGCCGGATATTTATGTGGAGTTGCTATCATAACGACACCAGCTTTGGATTCCAATGTCATTTTTTTTTTAATCCTCGCTCTACTCTCCGAATAACTAAATAATGGATAATATAACACGTGCTTACTGTGGTAATACTAACCGGTGGATAATTACCTACTAATTACCTACGAATGCAAATCCACGTCGCTTCAGGATAACAAACGTGATTTGCGTTATCTATAAAATTACGCGCTATATTGCTATAGTGGTAATATTTTCCTTATTGCCATATCCAGGTGGTAAGGACACTCCCAAGGAACAGGAGAAAATGCTGATCGTCGACTGCCGCTCCTACGCTGCCGCCGTGGCCAACAGAGCGAAAGGTGGAGGCTGCGAATGTCAGGGTAAGCCTCAGAATACCTCACGTATTACTTACTGAAGTGTAACCAGGGTGGTTGATAGATGGCGTGATCTGAACTCTGAACTACCAGAGTACAAAATAAAAAACATTAACGTTTTTAAATGATAATTTTGGATGATGCAAGTTGTAAATTAACATAATTTCATATACTTTATAAAATGATGACTCGGGTGATTTAAATGCGAACACGTGCACGTGCAATTGTTTTCGGCCTGTGGAGACTGATGACGGGGTTTGCCTTAATTCTTTTGCAGAATATTACCCAAATTGCGAGATTCAGTTTATGAGTCTGGCCAACATTCACGCTGTTCGAAAGAGCTTCCAAGGAGTCCGGTCGTTGTGTGCCGTGGCCCCGGACCAACTCGGGTAGGACGTCATCGCCATGTGCCTGCTGTGCCTCCTATCATGCATTCATCAACCTTTTTTTTTTAAATTCTTAGTTAATTAATATTTAAAAAATAATAAATATTAACTTAAAGGGGGACGTATTATTATCCAGCTTTATTTGCTTTTAAACGTGTAATGATGTGTATTTATACTCATTCTCAGACTGTAATTCTGAATTTATAACAAGTGTAATTAATAGATCACTTCATTTCTGTGTCCGGATTCAATTTATTTGGATCCTCACTAATTTTTTTATTACTACTCTTACTTTACTAAAAACATTTAAAAGTCAATTACTGCGGAATTGCCATATTTTACCTCTTTTCCTAAAAAAGGATAATTCCAACGCGACAACTATACGTTAACCCATTTGCAATCTCCCCCGCCAGGTGGCTGTCGGGCGTGGAGAAGACCCTGTGGCTGCAGCACCTCAGCGGCGTGATGAAAGCGGCGGTGCTTGTGGTGAAGGCCATTGACCAGGAGCGGCGACCCGTGCTCGTCCACTGCTCGGACGGCTGGGACCGCACCGCCCAGATCTCAGCCCTCGCTCAGCTCCTCCTGGACCCCTACTACAGGACCGTGGAGGTCAGTGGTCTGTCCCAGGGTCACCCGTCTCGCAGCGCCCGCCCGCCTAGGGGGTGAAACCCAGGGGGTCAGTGGTCTGTCAGCCGTCTCGCAGCGCCCGCCCGCCCGCCTAGGGGGTGAAACCCAGGGGATCAGTGGTCTGTCACCCGTCTCGCAGCGCCAGCCCGCCCGCCTAGGGGGTGAAACCCAGGGGGTCAGTGGTCTGTCACCCGTCTCGCAGCGCCAGCCCGCCCGCCTAGGGGGTGAAACCCAGGGGGTCAGTGGTCTGTCACCCGTTTCGCAGCGCCAGCCCGCCCGACCAGGGAGTGAAACCCAGGGGGTCAGTGGTCTGTCACCCGTCTCACAGCGCCCTCCCGCCCGCATAGGGGGTGAAACCCAGGGGATCAGTGGTCTGTCACCCGTCTCACAGCGCCAGCCCGCCCGTCTAGGGGGTCAGTGTCCAGTCACTCGTCTAGCAGCGCCCGCCCGCCCGCCCGCCCAGGGGGTGAAACATAGGGGGTCAGTGGTCTGTCACCCGTCTCACAGCGCCCGCCCGCCCGCCTAGGGGGTCAGTGTCCAGTCACTCGTCTAGCAGCGCCCGCCCGCCCGCCTAGGGGGTGAAACCCAGGGGGTCAGTGGTCTGTCACCCGTCTCACAGCGCTCGCCCGCCCTCCCGCCCGCTTAGGGGGTTAAACCCAGTGGGTCAGTGGTCTGTCACCCGTCTCACAGCGCCCGCCCGCCCGCCTTGGGGGTCAGTCGGCCATGGCAGCTATGTCCGCATTTGTATGACGTAATGCACAACAAAGCGAAACTTTCCCAAATGCGACTGCAATTTCGCCCCCCCCCCCTCCTCCCCACCCCTCCCCCAATCGATATGTCTATATATTCGACTTATGTTAAAATGATCTAAATACATTATTCTCATTTAACAAATAAATGTTGAAAGGTGGAGGGTGCGAATGTCTGGGTAAGCCCCAGAATAGCTCACGCATTACTTAAAAGAACTACATTGTCGGTCAAAAAGCACTTTTGCTAATATCTATTGTTGATTTTTACATACCGACGTTAAATAAAACTTTATCTTATCTTAATCTTATCTTAACTATGACTATATACGCAGCGTAAATTTAACGATGCATTGTATGGTGGGTTGGACAGGGCTTCCGGGTCCTGGTGGAGCGAGAGTGGCTGGAGTTCGGCCACAAGTTCGCCGACCGCTGTGGCCAGGGTCACTGCCTGGACGACCCCAACGAACGCTGCCCCATCTTCCTCCAGTGGCTCGACTGCATCCACCAGATGGTGCTCCAGTTTCCCTGCGCCTTCCAGTTCAACCAGGCATTTCTGGTCAGTACTTCTATGTATATAGTCTGTGTCTGGACATATGTTGACGTATCCCATGATAAGTCATGCCTTTATATATATATGTACCAATATGTCAGTTCAACCAGGCATTTCTGGTCAGTACTTATGTCCACATTTCTGTGGCACGATATATTTTAACGTACCTCGTTGATGAGTCAGGTCTTTAAATATATATGTGTTCCAATATATCACTTCAACCAGGCCTTTCTGGTCAGTAATTTTATATATATAGTCTGTGACTAGACATATTTTAACGTATCCCGTAATAAGTCATGCCTTTATATATATAAAAAATATCAGTTCAACCTGGCCTTCGTGGTCAGTGATTCGATGCACATTGCTGCGTTGATATCTTTTTAAGTATATAAATGCATGATGAGTCACGCCTTTACATGTTATATGGACCAAGATATCAGTTTAACCAGGCCTCTCTGGTCAGTATTTTCATGCACTTGTCTCTATCTAGACATTGGTGACATATCATGTAAGCAGTCGCGGTTTCGTATAATATATACCAAGATATTTAAAATTATATCCCGTCGAATCAAACTTGGCTGGCCGACTTTCAAGGAGTTGGTTTGGTATAGCTTTGTGTGAGTTACCGTGATGATGTTTTGCCGTTGAGGTTCTGTCGAATTCTCTGCGGTTTTTGCGATACCTTAACTGCAATGCCACGTTTAATTAATTGTTAATAATGGAAAGAATATTTATTTATTATATTGTGATATAATTTACGGAGGTATGATGTTATTTTATAAGCAATCATCGATTTTTGTTGATTGTAGAGGTATCAATAAATAAAGATCGTGGGATAACATTTGCTGGGACAATCAATGCTATTTGTTACAGGTGAAGCTTGTTCAACACACATACTCCTGTCTCTTCGGCACATTCCTCTGTAACACCGCGAGAGAACGCGAGACCGAGACTGTGGGTCAGCAGACGACATCTGTCTGGAGTCTCCTTTCGCCCTGGAACAAGAAATTCATCAACCTCCTCTACAAAGCCAGCTCCGAGCAGGTGCGTGCCTCGCCTTTCACCTTCGCTGAGATGGATTGTTTTAGTATTAACGTGAAATTCTATGGGGATGTGAGAGGAAAACTTGTTTTAAACAAGTGGCTCTTGTGCCGGGCTCGGGGATTCGAACCTAACTGTTTCCCAGTTAGTGTTGAATGAAGACAATCTGATATTTAAAGCATCACAATAGTTAATCATTTTTTGTTAGATCGCCACATCATGTGAATCTTTAGATTATACCTAGTTTTTATGCATACTGTGGTAAATTGCCGGCTACGTTTGTAGAAACTAGTCTCTTTCTTCTATCTGAAAACGGCCTTTCAAGTCTCGAACAGTTCCGTTTAGGTTCTGAGATATGGATATAAAGTGGCTGCAGTGACAATTTACATATTATACAGCACACATATTTAACCATAAAGCGATTTGTTTGATTTGTAGGTGTTACGTCCATCGTGCAACGTGCGTCACCTGCAGCTGTGGAGACAGGTGTACCTGTCGGACACCGCCCCGGCGGCCGTGGTGGAAGAGCCCCCCCAGCAGGAGACCCCGCCCCTGGCTACCCAGGCCGGCCTCGACGGCGCCGACCCGGCCTCCACCTCCACCACCTCTTCCTCCGCCGCCACCGCCGCCGCCGCCGCCGCCGCCGGCACCAGCGGGACCGACATCCCCCTGTTGCCGAAGACCCGTTCCTGCGACGACCTGGTATCGGCCGTGGAGCATGCCATCGCGGATACGACCACGGGGGGCGCGGGGACCCAGCCTCTCCTCGCGCGCCGGCTGAGCGACCCGAACATCGCCACCGACCCCAATATGCTGCTTCTCTCCGATACGGAGTCTGCCGCTGCCGACGCTCAGGGCGACGACGCGAAGCTGCTCCAAACAACTCCGGGTTGCCATGGTAACGCGGACGCCGACTCCGACGCCGAAGACGTCCAGGCGACGGGCGATGAGCGACGAGGAGTTAGGGGCGAGGAGGAGGGGGAGAAGGAGGGGGAGGGGGAAGGGGACGAGGCCAGCGGAGCCGTCACGAAGGGTATCAGCAGCGAGACCCTGACCGACATCCGGTGTAACGGGGAATCCTTCCACGACTGCCTGACGTCATCCGTTTGCGGAGATCTGATTGGTCCCGCGGAGGCCATTGACCGTAGTGAGGAGGGCGGCGCCTCCTCGGGCGGCGTGGGTGAGCACCGCGCCCTGGCGGCGACCGGGGAAGGCAGCGGGGAGGTCGATACCGAGGCTGCCGTCGCCAATGGCTGTGATAACGATACCAGTAGCGGGAACGACTCGCCCACTTGCTCAGAGACTATTTCAGAGACCTGCAAAAACGAAGAGGAGACAGCCGTTAGTTTACCCATAGGGGGCGCCTCCTCCTCCGCCGCCGATGGGGGCGCCATCTGTCAATCGGAGAATGTCCAGGAGCGTGGTTCGCTCTTCTGCTTCTCGTCACAGAACGCTTCCAAACGCAATGACTCTTCTAGTTCCCAACCATCCGCTAGTCAACAACAACAACCGGAAACAGCGACAATGTCGCTCTGTAGCGACCTCACACCGAACAGTTCTTGCCCCGAGCGCCCCCAAGCGGTCACCTCCGACAACAGTGCTGACGCCAGCGGCTTCTTGGACGCCGCGGCCCAGAGGAGTTTGAATCTATTGGCAGATGGCGCTGCCAACATGAGCACCAGCACGACGGACATCAGCGACTCGCGCATCCAGCCAGGGTACCGGAAGAGGGGCGTCCGCCGGTGGCAGGGCCCCGGCGGGGTGGTCACCCCCGGCGTCGGGGGCTCGCAGTGGAACCCTCCGCTGAATCGGGCCCGGCGCCAGGCCCTGGAGGACGCCCTGGGCGGGCTGGCGGTGGAGGGCGGAGCGGACGGCGGGGAGGGGGCAGCGGCCGAGGGGTGGCTGGCCGGCCCCCCGAGCAGCCAGAGCTCGGGGAGCGCCTCGGACACGGAAGGGTC
Organism: Arenicola marina; assembly: GCA_964019135.1. Classification (NCBI taxonomy): domain Eukaryota; kingdom Metazoa; phylum Annelida; class Polychaeta; family Arenicolidae; genus Arenicola; species Arenicola marina. The sequence continues at coordinate 17,704,702 of OZ025258.1, read as the reverse complement.
GGCGTCCATGCCGTACAGAACGCCTTGCTCCTCGTCTCCGGCCACGCCAGGCACCGACATGAAGGTCAGTGTTTACAGGTGTACTGCTCAGTGCAACCCCATCTGTGTAACTCGATGTCAGCTCCCTTGCCATGGTCGCGGGATAAAGTTTCCATGTCTTTCGTCGCAAAGAGTAGGGGTTACCCCCGTGGACATGGCTCCACTCTCCCTTCCTTCTTCGATTGATGCGATATGACCAAAAGTGGTTAAAACGTCCTGAATATACAACCAACCAACCACGGTATAATCTTAGCCTGGACCCTTGTGGAAGAACTAAATATAAATATTAACTTATCAGGCCGAGGAATCAATATGTTAAAGTTTGTTTCATAGTTACTTAATTCCAGTGCACATTTGTAGTTTATTTAGTTTAGTATTTCCTGCCACGAAATCGTCAGATATAATAACCGATTATGTTTAGTGTTTCCTGCCACGTAAGATGTGCGATTAGTGAAGACACACATGCACATGAACATGCCTGGGAAAAAAAACGTTACGCTCGTCACTGGCAACACCTCTGTGACATCATCCCATTGTCTTTGTTGCAGTCGTGTCCCTGGCAACAGCGTCACATGAGTGGCCTGTCGCGACACTTGGATTGCGACGGCCTGACCAGCCACCTGGATCCGGTCCAGAGACGTCTGGCTCAGATCGAGGCTGAGTACCAGCGCCGGATTGTTCGTCTGGAGCAGCGCCTTCGGGAGACGAAGCAAGTGGTGGCGATGTACCAGATGGCGAGCGGCAGGCCGGCCGGGAGGAACGGGGCGGACGGGCGCGATGACACGGTCAGTGGGGGCTTGGCTTGGCGCAGGACGATATGCTGGTTCGACTACGAGATGGGTTTATCTCAGCACATTGGTTCGAGTGCAAGATGGGTTTATCGCAGGACAAGTCTCCCATATCCTGTCCCAGCCATTAGTATGTATCCTGGGGTCACCACGTGGCCTAGTACTAGTAGTTAGCGATTTCGGCTATTTTCGAGTGTGGCCTGCTAGGCCAGCCCTAGCGGCCGGTGCGTGGTTCAATCCCGTGCAAATATCTATGTGATCCCCTGTCTGTTTTTTTTCGAGTAAGGGATTAATACATATACATCATACAGAATACATGGCTTCTCTCTACCTTGACCCTTTCCAATATCGCTATGTAACCTCACATGTTGAAGCGTCCTACTTAAATCAAATCAATCACTAAAGCGGCCTACAATTCTTCAACATTTCCTTTTGACCGTGACAGCTGTCGACGGAGTCTGCGGAGAGCGGTGAGCACACCCCGGCCGGCGGGTGTAGCGCCGCGGCGTCGGACGTCAGCTGGGAACAGCTGGAGGAAGACGAGGCGGAAATGACGTTGTGGGTACCGGACCACGCCGTCACGCACTGCGAAGGATGCCACAACGAGTTCTGGGTCGTCAGGCGAAAACACCACTGCCGGTCAGTTTGTGTGGAGAGGCGCGTGGGGTGGGGGGGGTCGTGTTTCCGTGACAACGCCCTTTTTTTTGTAAGTTTTATTTTGTTCTTCTTCCAAGTTTTCATGCAAAATATACACGCAGATAATAACAATATCAGTCAAAACTGTAAGGCATTGATTACTGATTCAATATCTGTATAGCTGTACTGTATAGCTTATATGAATAATCCGGCAAATATTTGTTCCAATAGTCCATTTGGCTTAAATTAAGCTGATTGTGGGGTCCTGTATTTCTACTCCCGCAGAATATGTGCTCGCCGTGTGTGGTCGTTCGCTGTATAAAGATAGAGCAAATTTCGGGCTTATTGGCTTCGTATATGGGATATTTAATTTTTGAAAAATATTTGTCAATGTTCAAAAACTCGATTCTGGATTCTGTTTAACTGAAGTTCGTGTCTTCAGGTAAGACTTGTACTCGTTTTAATTATTCATAAGAACAGTGAGTCTATGGCGTTTATATTATTTTTAATTTATTGCTCATTCCTGTATTTGTGTTGTTTTCTTTCGCCTCGTAGGAACTGTGGCAAGGTGTTTTGCAACGAGTGCACCAACTTCTATATACCGATCCCCGAGCAGTACTTGAACAACCCGGTGCGGGTGTGCAGTCGCTGCCACCAATCTCTGCGCGTCGACTGCGGCCAAGCGGCCAGTCTTCTTCTGGCTTCCTCTGTCAACGGCGCATGCGCAGACATTCGGGACCGGGACGGCATGGTCGCGAGCGGTTGAGCTACAACAGCCTGTGATGTAATAGTATTGGATAGCTGTATTAAATTTGGGCAGATGAAATCGTATAACGCGTGTCCGTAAGCCTCGCTGGTGTAATGCAGATATTTTACTCGCTATGGTGGCCTACGGGCGGAATGGTATTGCAGTGACGAGTAACGCTTGCATTTTCATTATCTATGGACTATGTCTGTTAACTATAGGTGTGTAGATAACGCGAAATCGCTCGTTATCTTGAAAGCGGCTTTTCTGTGAACAATGTGCTCAATACTGGATCTCTCCCACCCCCCCCCCCCCCTTGTTGCCTGACCCGGACCATGCCCCCACCCCCACCCCCTCCCATCTTCTACCAATCTGCCATGCTCCTTCAATCGAGTGACGGATGAAGTGAACCCGCGTGGACTATCACGTGTGCGCCAGCCGAAAAGCTATCCCAAGTCTTACCACAAGGCAGCAGCTGGATGAGTCGGACGTCCCCAGTGGATGTCAGGTCGATAGTGTAATCTTATACGTATATATATATATATAACTATATGTCTATATACATATATATATCGACCGTGACTCCTGCCTCCATTGTACCTACACGGAGCCAACACGAGGACACCTGGCATCAGATCAGTGCCAGCGCGTCTACGTCACAAGTACGTTGCTAGGCAACGGGTGCCCCGTGACCTCCGTCTCCATGGTACTTTTACACGGAGCCGACACAGGACACCAGGACTCAACGAATCAGCACCAACTCAAGTCCGTTGCTAGGCAGCGTGTCCCGTGATGTAGTAGACCTTACCTAGCAACCAAGGCAGTCCTTAAGATTACCACGTGCTTTTGTGGCGTATAAATATGTCGAACCTCGTAAAGATATATATGGTTGCAGCTTGATGATATGGTATATAGATACAGTTGATGTACTTGCTTGCCTGTTTCGGGGTGCAATTAGATTCATGGAATATAGAATAATTACAGTTGTTCATAATGAAACTCGGTGTCCGTCACGGGAAGTAAGGTTTTGTACTTGGGTTTCATCTGTGAGAAATGAAACTGCGTGTAGTGGCTAACAATAGATCATAACTTACTCCAGGTTTTATTATTTGTTTCATGTTACTTGCTTCCCACCTACAAATCAAAGTGAACAATGAATTCGGCTGGTTTCGCTGACCTCCAATGTCACCTAGCTTTTCCAGCTTGTATATCGAAGTTTGCCCCCAAATCCTGCATGCATCGTCAGTTGACCTGCACTCTTGGTAATCATAGCGCCCTACTGCTATATGAATTTAAAGCGTTGCCAATTATCACATACACGACGTGTATTTCTCTAGATTCTCTTAATTTCCCTTATTTTTTCGTATGTCTTATCATTTGATAATGATAATTGATAGTGCGAAAGTGCGAGTGGGTCCCGAGTTGTTATAAGGTTTTCGTCACCACCCTGATAATGTCTGGCAGTGCGTTCGCATACTGCGAATTTAATGTGTTCCACAAAAAAATAGGCAGAAAGTCCATCAATTGGCTCCCATCCAAATACATCACAGCTTTGTTGAGATTTCATGCCCGGAGTGCTATTTAAATCGTGTCCAAGGTCTCATAAGTAGAGGAAATGATCCTCCTTTCCGGTATTTCTCCTTCCTCCTTTCTGTCAGTGTTGCGTTTTCCTTGTAGCCGAAACTGGCTATTCATATATGGGGACGGTCACGACAGTCGAAACGGGCCTGGTTTGTAAGGCCTCTTTTCTTGTCCCGATCATGATATTTTATCTTCTGTTTACTCAACGGTATCGAGGGTTAGGGCCGGGTCACGTACAAATGAACAGGTTCTGAGGCCACTTCCCTTTCCGGTTTCTTGTAAGCGCAATGATGCGAAAGAGGAAAACACGTCTGGGGCGTGGGGTAAGGCTAGATATAGGGGTCTGGAAGGGGGGGGGTCTATTTTTCGACTTTCCGTGTCGCTTTTTGGCAAAGTTCAGTGTGGTTTTTTCAAAAAATTGTGTCCATGTCGCTTTTTCAGATCTTCATGGTCGGAATTTGGAGGTCAATGTCGAATGTCGATTTCTCTAAATATGCCTGTGTCGCGTGTCGCCATTTTACCCCTTCCAGACCCCAAGATATGTCCTATTGGACACGGAAAAGGCAGTTGACCCCGTTATCCCACTTCATGGGAACATTTTTATCAGCAGGAAACAAATAGATGGCGTTAATTTCTGCTTTCTTGATTTGAGTTTTGCGCTCCATGTGGATGTTGTATTTGGATGGTGGCCTATTGTAGGGATTCTCAAATTGCAGTCGATAGCATCTCTGTAACGTTTCCAACTTTCCACCATAGCGATGTACGTTAGTTTTAGTGAAACGTTTAAAGAAAAGAGCGTGCCTGTCTCTGGTGATACGCTCTGCCCTACAGTATGACTAACACCGCCTTCTGACAAATGCGTCAAGCTCACGGCGGGAACACTTATTAGTAGCAATGAAAGACAACTTCTTATACGTGAAAAAACAAAAGCGAATCAATCAATGCATTTATTGTAAGAAAATTAAAATTTAAACACAATGGCATTATGATTAACCTGAACAGTATTGTGTCTTGAGTAAATCCCAATTCCTGCTCGTTCAGGCGCAACGCGAACCACGTTTAATGCAGCAAATGGATTGCATGTGAACAAGTTTATGATAAACAACATTATGTATGGTAGAAGTATAATTATAAACAGACTGACGTTTAGACAAGACCGCCTCTGGTGTGTGACTACTCTGTGATATACATATATATATATATATAGTACAAAGGTTGTGTTATTATATGTAAAACCCTGTTGGGAGGAAAACAACATACGCATTTTATACCTGAAGAAAGTTTGGTTTAACTGAAAGTTTCGTTTACATTTCTATCGACTATATATATTTTGAGGATAACTCCAACCATTATTTTGTAAGTAATTGGTAACTAACCGATGGCCTATATAGCAGGCATGATCCTATTGGTTTGTTCTGTTTTGTTGTTAATACTTTACATTTTATGTATAGATTTTGTTTTCAAAGGGCCTGGAAATCCACGTAGTTACAAACATAACTTTAGTGCTATATGAACTTAATCGTTGTATGAAGGCGCGCCATTGATTTTGTGGGAATTAAGAGCCTGAGAAAAAAAGAAGCTTTTCCTTAGATTCATTTGTACAATCATCTGTCATTTGGCCCCATTGCTTTGCCTCCGAGAATTGGACGGAAGGGCAATATATGGTGCAGCGATGATATCCCTTTATTGGCCAATGATGTATCGGCGGCAAACCAGTGTCCACGACCATTTAGTTTCGAATCTATAGCGCATATTTAAAGCGCGATATTCTTGGCGACCATTAAGCTCCGGTGTCGCATATAATACCACGTGTAAGAGAACATGTTTCATGACTTAATCCGGCCTCCTATGTATTCCACGTCCATTCTGATCCTATATTTATCTGTTTTACGGGTTCGTCATATACCAGGTGGATGGGCGATAATGGGGGCGGTGAGGGGGCATACGTTCCAATTCTGGCGATCGAAACCTCAGTGGATAATTTGGTTGCTGTGCGCATGTGAGACTTATACAACTGAAGTGGCTATTTGCCAGAGGTTACTATCTATTATTATATTATAATTATTTCTTTCTCGCCTGTCGGGGAACGCATTATTTTGTCGTTAGATGTGTGAAAAACATGGTTGAAGACTCGCTATAACTCTGTCAGCGAGGTTAAATAACTACTCAATACAGAGGCACGATTTTGTTACGTTTTCGTATATAGACCTACTAAATATATTGTAATATACCAACAGGTAGCAGGAGACTAGCTATTACTCTCTTTATTTAATGGCTTCAATACGGGACCCATGTATTTATAGGGATGATAATAGATCTTGATGCCGCCACCAGATAACCTAGAGGTTGACAAAGAGTGTGTTGTTGTCCATGGCTAATTAACACTTTAATCCTTGTATGCAGCAACTATTGTCAAACCTAAACTGGAGCTTCCCATTCTGAATATATGTCGCGCCATCCGAAAGAATTCCTTAAGACTTGGTGCACGTTGATTGGTCGAGTAAACTTCATAATGCCAAGCTATGTACCGTACGTATCTATACGGTACTTTATCATGTTAACTGGCGGCGGTACAATGGCATTGGCCGACACATATGGTGAGGCGGGTCCTACATACGGCATCTCCATGCGCTGACGCGTCGTTTCCGTTTCCTTGCAAACCGGCACCAAGCGAATATTCTTGTCGTTAACTCGTGTGGCTTTGTTTATTCCCGTCTGATCCCCCAATGGGGGGCATGGAGGTCTAAGCGTACAGCTTTAAGGATCCAGTATCCTCCATCTGAAAGATTGTCGGATAAGACCCTTCCCATAAGCTTTAAGCGTCCTTAAACCGACAGACAACACATATCCATCTCTTCAGATCAAAATCATGATTCCTTATGAAGCGCTGTAGGACTATTACTCTCTATAACCTGTTTTATTTATCGGTGCCGCCTTGTTTAGCCTCGTTTTTGTTGTTGTATCTCCTTCATAGAGACCTCTAGTGTAATTAGAACTGTTATAGATAATGAAAACGAATCGTAATAACTATGTTAAATTATTAATGAAATTGACATTTCATGGGGGTTGAGGTACCAATCGAATATTGCGTTGATTTTGTTCTGTACTTGATGTATCACTTGTACTAAAAGGACACTTTAAGGGTCGTGATTTTTGCCACAGGAGATGTGAAAACTTTTACTTTGCTGTGGAGATACTGTTGAACCAGTGAACGTGCCCGCATCCTGCAAGCCATGTTTTGATACAACCACTTAATATCGCCAGTTGAGCTCAATTAATACATTCTTAATCGAATCTAAGAGGTCAGCGTACATACAAATATATATATTTATATATATGAGTATCTCTCTTCCTTCCTACGATGCTTGTATCTTAGCTTTGATGCGCATAACATTCACTTGATTTGTATCCATGAACAAGTTATTGTTACGACGGGCACTACCCTGAAATTCCTGCGCTGTGCAAGACATAAAAAACGTGCAAATCTGGAAAAAGCCGCTTTCATTTTAAACCCATATATGGGTGCATTTGAGCAGACTTATTGCATCGACAATTCCTCTTCTCCGATAAAAGTCCACTTCTGAATGTACACTGGTGTGCTGATAGCTGTCGACGCTTCTCATGTCATTATTGCGGGATCTTATTAACCCAGGGTTTGGTACGGCAATGGTGTATCGTTACTATGTGAATCCTATACGCATTTAAATAACTGGGATTATATAGCTAATTACCGCTGATCTACCATGTAGCCTACCTATAATCGTATTCTTGGACGGTCAAGTTTGCACTGGGAGCGAATATTGAACTTAACCAAAAAATGTATCTGATTCATAGCATGTGATATTCGTGCCGACGATTGAACTTTGATGTACGCCCAGCCCCGGTCTTATCGCCTGGCCTGCCCTCGAGTCGAAGAGGGAGGATGACCGATGCAGGGGGAGAATGCTTTAAAGGGTGAAGAACGTGCAGAAGACTTGGCCACAGACGATCGGGACACAGCAAAAGATCGGGTCACAGTTGATTGGGTCACAGATGGTCGAGTCACAGATGATTTGGTCGCATATGATCGGGTCACAGATGACTTGGTCACAGATGACCTGGTCACAGATGACCTGGTCACAGATGACCTGGTCACATGACCTGGTCACAGATGACCTGGTCACAGATGACCTGGTCACAGATGACCTGGTCACATGACCTGGTCACAGATGACCTGGTCTCATATGACCTGGTCACAGATGACCTGGTCACATGACTCGGTCACTGATGACCTGGCCACAGATGATCGGGTCACAGATGATCGGGTCACAGGTGACTTGGTCACAGATGACCAGGCCACAGATGATCGGGTCTCAGGTGATCGGGTCAGGTGATCTGGTCACAGATGATTTGGTCAAAGATGATCTGGTCACAGATGATCTGGTCACGGATGATCTGGTCACCGATGCGCGGGTCACAGATGACCTGGTCACAGGTAACCTGACGTCTTATTAATTTTTTCGCGTTTTCTGAATTGAGCTGATGTGTTGAAGAAGCGGTTGTTATGTCGCGGCTAACTAGGAAATAAAGCACAGGGGCAGACTTGGTGGAAGGTTTCTGTGTTTTTCTTTAGCGGTTACGCGAAAGCTGTGTGGGTGCAGAGTTTGGTTGTTTGCATATGGCCCTTTTCTAATTAAATATTTTTGACGTGCTGATGTCTGCACTCACAGGGGCCAAATGTAAATTTTATTTTACAAGAAAATGTTATTTTATAATAGACAATTTGAACTATGGTTTCCAAGCTCGTGCTCTGGTTCTGTCTGCTCGACCAGTTCGTGACCCCGTGACTGATGAAACATCTTTATTTGCCGCCAAATGGAGCCTCAGTACGAAGGTCCTTCGGTATGCTTACCGGCAAATTCACAGGCCACAAGTTCGCGCCGTGGCAACTGCATCTGCATGGGGGCTTTTTGTTCCTCTGAACCCCGGACTGGCTGAACGATCAAGTCCCGACCGGGGCTCTATTAATAATCCCTTAAGTAGAAAGTGGCCACTTAGCATATTCATTTGTAGAATAATTAAAAAAATCAATTTGATTATTATTATTCTATCGTCGTTTTAACGGCATTGTTCGCGAGTAATTAACGTGAGTGAAGTTAAGAATGCCGCTGGTCGTCATTTTTATAATTATAGGACTGGCGGGGTCAACATTGAGATATTACTTGTGAGCCTGAGAGCCTAACGGCACGTGGATCGATGGTTCGAGCCCCGCTGTGGTCATGTCTGTGTGGTCTCAGATCCCATGTTCTTCGCAAAAAGTAGGGGGTTACCCCCGGGGACATGGCTCAACTCTCCCTTTCTTCCCCCATTGGCGAGATATGACCAAAGGTGGTTAAAGCGTCCTGAATATAACCCCCCCCCCCGCTGCTAGATTCGGCACCGACTCCCCCCCCCCCCCTCCTTACCTGCTTACGCCCCCTCACCCACGAGCACCCACAATTAATCTATCATGGAAAATACCCAATGTCACACTGACGCCAGGGAGCAAAGTCCAATGCAAATGTCACTTTACCACTTGGATTCATGCACACACGAAATTCCGAATCATGAAATGAATGGATCATGGGCGACCAAAATTAAGTCCACGTATATGCGTGTAGCGTATTTATATGTAGCCTTATATTATGTAATTTGCTGCACTGCATTTAATAATTCCATCGGCCATGTTCCCGTTCCACATTGATAGTATTGCATCGAGCAGCTATCGCCAACGATCAATCAAAGAGCCACAATATACCTCAATACCATCATAAAATGATGTCTCCATCAGGTTTATGCACCGTACGGGCCACATACGCGCCAGACACGTGTCACTTTGTTTATGCAGTCTGTTTATTTCTGGTCTATATTCTGAATGGCTGTCAAAGGGGCGGGGGGGCATGACGTCACGGGCCCATCCCCCAGCTCAACCAATCAGGCGCGATCCGAGGGTAATACGTCATCTCCATGCTGAGTGCCAGAAATCGGGAGACATATTGGAAAAGTGGCCGCGAACAGGACGGTATGGCTGCACGAATCAACCTGAAGGATCGACGCTTCTTGTCTATCTGGGCGAAACAACAACTTACCAGATCTATTCACTCACGAGTTCGACGAGAGAAGGCAGTATCCGTGGGCATTTTGGACTCAGACACGGTTGATTCGCGGCAGAATGGGAATAAACACGCGAACCCCGATCCAGCATTTGCTCGAATCGATGCCTCGTTCGAAAATGCGTCCGAAGCTTACAAGAGCAAGACGAATTTCGAGCTTATTAGAGCTCTGTCAGTGTTCAGCACCTGCTCGATCACACCGCTGGTAGAGCACAACAAGGAGGTAAGATTTAGGGCCGTACCTGCTTCGATCCAAGGACGTCCTTCCTTTGAAGGCTCGCCCTGGTAAGAACTCACACGACATGTGGATCTAAAATAAACCATGCACGAATTGCCCCCGTGTTCAGCTGTCACAGAACGGCGGGGAGGGGGGACCGTATAGCGGGCAACTCTGTAACCAGGTAACACACGGCTTACCAGTTTACCGGCGGGGCCGTGTTAGAGGGCTAGTGTGTGTGTGTGTGTGTAGGGGGGAGGGGTGGGGGTAGGGGGGGGGGGTGAGGGAGAATGAAATCTACACATAATAGGGATTATTTGTAGCCCCTCCCCCAGCCACCTTCTCTTCTATGGATTTACTGTGCCTGCATGTGCATACCACCTGATGACACCAAATGTCACATGTGTATTCACTGAGTGGTGTCTGGTGATGGAGTTATTGAGAGTTGAAGTACCTCCCTCCTCCCACACCTCTATGGACTATAATTACAGTGCAACTGCAGTGCTGAACCGTCTTGGCGGATCCTTGCCCACAACCCTGCTTATACCTATGGTGCAGGGTGTGATGGCTAGGTGGATCCCCCCACCCCCTTCCTACCTATTTTAGGAGCATTCCCTCAGGTCTTAATTAAAACTTGTTTGATGTAAAGTTTTGGTGTTTTCCCCTTTGGCCATGTTTGTACATATATTTGAATGATAAACTTGGCTAAGAAACCTCCCAGGTCAATGAGATATGAGGTGGTCTATCTTCTATATCCAAGACCTCACTCCAACCAAAGTAGACCATGCGCTCTTATGAATCCACCCTTGGAATCTTTATGTTGTGTGTACCTAAAGAAAATGGGTTGGGATGCTAGTATATGTTATACAATGTTGGTGTAGGAATTGTATGGTAAATCTGAGCTACTGGGGTATGAATGGTTAAGAAGCAGAGTTAAGCCTTCAATATCCTCAGCATGACACCTACTTAATCATGTTGACTGTAACTATGTACATTTGATCTACCGGTACTTTAAAATCAACTCTTGGCTTAGCCCTGTTAATGTCTGTTAATAATAGTGGCAAAAATCTGACAGGCGGCTATAAACATAGCATACAAGCCTGGAGGCCATGTAAACGGGGCTACTTCGACTCTGACTTTGATCAAATTATATTAGGCTGTATAAAGTATTTTTACTGAATGATAATTAGGGAATATCTGAATGATATATAATATTTGAATGATAAGGAATACTTCTTATTTATATCTGTGGTGACAGTTTTACTAATACTGGTAAGTTATACTGGTATATCTCAATTTTAGTAATGGTAAGTATACTAGATATGGTAATTCTAGATTCTCCCTGCTTCTTTGTTATTTGTAACTCATGCCAAGAAAATAATGGCAGGTAGACAATAACAAACAAGTACTAACAAGCAGTAATAGCTTTAAGCATCGATCATTGTAAAGGCAATGCAGTGATTTTGGTATTGAATTGAAAGACACCTACATTGTTATGTACCTGTAATAACCTGTCTTACTACAATACCCTTACATGAAATAAAACACAAACATTTAAAACCAAATTTCCTGTGAAATATCCTCCCATTCATAAACCTAATTTCAGAACATGAAGTACGCAGAAGTACTTGCTCATTATCATGGTTACCGTATTTCACGTATGTTTTCGGACACTGTATGTTTTCGAACACCCCCTCAAAGGCAGAAATAGGATAAATTTAGTGTACTGTAAGTTTTCGGACACCCAACGCAGATAATTTTTCAATTGTATGTATATTTTCGGACACTATCGGACCTAAATTAACAATGCGTCTAGGCTCCTTTGTTATTGCGTAGTGCCGGCCCCCATGATTGCACTTCACTGCTTGTAATTGCAGGCTTTCGGCGAGAGGGGCAAGTCCCTGTCTAGGGGGTTATTTGTGCCGTGTATCAGGTGTGAAAGAGCAACACCTTGGTTGCTAAGTAATGAGCTGGGCTTTGGTCTCCATTGTGCTGGCCGGCGGACGAGTCAGTCGGCGGAGGAGTTGTTTATAAACCGCGAAAGTAAACAAGCCTTAAATCACAGAATGCATGAAAGTATTTGATTAATTTATTTTACCGAAGACTGCGGCGCGTCGGCTGCAGAATCAAAGTTTCTCAAGAATTGATCCATGCTCTATATCGTTTTCCGAACAACTGTCACAGGATCGTATGCACAGCTATATATATGGCACCTCTCGGATGGGAATCCCCTTTGTTCTTGTAACTGTGTTTTATCTCTCAGAAGTTACCGTTATATTTGGCACGATGATTGCAGTTCATTGTCACTGATTGCAATTCATAACCACTGTTTGCCTAAAGCCATATCTTCATTGACATTAAAGTTATCGAGTATATTTTCTCCTGTAACAGATGAGAGATCTGACGCTAGCAGATTGCACTCCGAGTATCTTGAAAACAATATTATACTCTTGATCACCTTAGCCGCTGTTAAGGTGTGAAGCAGCAATACCTGGGTGTTAAGTGATATATTCGGCATCAGTCAGCTCGCAATGTAGTAATTCTTAATCGATATTTTGTTATGTATGTATGTTTTCGGACAGTAGATGCGGGAGTCCATTTTATTGACTGTAAATATTCGGACAGCCAGAAAAACAATTATTTTTAAGTGTCCGAAAACATACGTGAAATACGGTAGCTTTAATTTAACTATTAATTAATATTATATATACAGCCTCTGTATACTGCTTAACACAAACCATGTATAATCAGGTCTATATATATGAATATTCTGAATGTTTATTTACAATTGTATTTAATATATTTGAATCAGAGATTATACATTTCTTTGGGATGGGCATTGTTGCCTCATGCTGTTCTCCCTGTGATTGTTGACCCTTCTGCCGTGTGGTTATATAGGGGTTGGCTGTGTGTTTGTGGGTTGCCAGTACACAGCCTTTTGTGGTGGTGGGATGCGTCCAAGCATTGCACAGTGCAGTCCAATACAGATCCAACAGAAATGGGTCAAAGCCCTAGGTCATTTTGGGTCATTTTAAATCTCTCTGATCAATACAGTTAAACCTCTGATTGAGGCAGGTCAGTTAAACCTCTCTGATCGAGGCAGATCTGTGAAACCTCTCTGATCAAGGCAGATCAGTGAAACCTTTCTGGATAAGGCAGATCAGTAAAACCTGCCTGATCAAGGCAGGTCAGTTCAGGCAACCTCTCTGATCAAGGCAGATCGGTTCAACCTCTCTGATCAAGACAGATATGTGAAACCTCTCTGATCAAGGCAGATCGGTGAAACCTTTCTGTTCAAGGCAGATCAGTAAAACCTCCCTCATCAAGGCAGGTCAGTTAAACCTCTCTGATCAAGGCAGATCAGTGAAACCTCTCTGATCAAGGCAGATCTGTGAAGCCTCCCTGATCAAGGCAGGTCAGTGAAACCTTTCTGGTCAAGGCAGATCAGTGAAACCTCCCGGATCAAGGCAGATCAGTGAAACCTCCCTGATGAAGGCAGAACAGTGAAACCTTTCTGATCAAGGCAGATCAGTGAAACCTCTCTGATCAAGGCAGATCGGTTCAACCTCTCTGATCAAGGCAGATATGTGAAACCTCTCTGATCAAGGCAGATCGGTGAAACCTTTCTGTTCAAGGCAGATCAGTAAAACCTCCCCGATCAAGGCAGGTCAGTTAAACCTCTCTGATCAAGGCAGATATGTGAAACCTCTCTGATCAAGGCAGATCGGTGAAACCTTTCTGTTCAAGGCAGATCAGTAAAACCTCCCTCATCAAGGCAGGTCAGTTAAACCTCTCTGATCAAGGCAGATCAGTGAAACCTCCCGGATCAAGGCAGATCAGTGAAACCTCCCTGATGAAGGCAGAACAGTGAAACCTTTCTGATCAAGGCAGATCAGTGAAACCTCTCTGATCAAGGCAGATCGGTTCAACCTCTCTGATCAAGGCAGATATGTGAAACCTCTCTGATCAAGGCAGATCGGTTCAACCTCTCTGATCAAGGCAGATATGTGAAACCTTTCTGTTCATGGCAGATCAGTAAAACCTCCCTGATCAAGGCAGATCAGTGAAACCTCCCGGATCAAGGCAGATCAGTGAAACCTCCCTGATCAAGGCAGAACAGTGAAACCTTTCTGATCAAGGCAGATCAGTGAAACCTCTCTGATCAAGGCAGATCAGTGAAACCTTTCTGGTCAAGGCAGGTCATTTAAACCTCTCTGATCAAGGCAGATCTGTGAAACCTCTCTGATCAAGGCAGATCAGTGAAACCTTTCTGATCAAGGCAGATCTGTGAAACCTCCCTGATCAAGGCAGATCATTTAAACCTCTCTGATCAAGGCAGATCAGTGAAACCTTTCTGGATAAGGCAGATCAGTGAAACCTTTCTGATCAAGGCAGATCTGTGAAACCTCCCTGGTCAAGGCAGGTCAGTGAAACCTTTCTGGTCAAGGCAGATCTGTGAAACCTCTCAGATCAAGGCAGATCAGTGAAACCTCTCTGATCAAGGCAGATCAGTGAAACCTCTCTGATCAAGGCAGAACAGTGAAACCTCTCTGATCAAGGCAGAACAGTGAAACCTCTCTGATCAAGGCAGATCAGTGAAACCTCTCTGATCAAGGCAGAACAGTGAAACCTCTCTGATCAAGGCAGATCAGTGAAACCTCTCTGATCAAGGCAGAACAGTGAAACCTCTCTGATCAAGGCAGAACAGTGAAGCCTCTCTGATCAAGGCAGATCAGTGAGACCTCTCTGATCAAGGCAGAACAGTGAAACCTCTCTGATCAAGGCAGATCAGTGAAACCTCTCTGATCAAGGCAGATCAGTGAAACCTCTCTGATCAAGGCAGAACAGTGAAACCTCTCTGATCAAGGCAGATCAGTAAAAGCTTCCTTATCCAGGCAATAATACGGCCACGCCTGATGGCTGGTCATGCACCTCTGTTATGCGACCTTGTCTAGGTACGGAACACGATGTGCACATGTTAAAGCACCTGTGTTATAAAACCTCATCGATCGGTCTCGATGAAGACTGGAACTTTACCAGTATGGCACGATGTAAGTGCCGTTAAAACCCAATCAAATCAAATCAAAACCCTCAAGGCTGTATAATGGAGTGGAGAGATCACTGTACAGCTCACGTATTCCACAGCCCTGGGTAACTTTTTTGGGTGGTCTCACCATTTTATCCTGACGAAGGGCGTCTGGGGTCGTACTAGTAATCCACACTTAGGCTGCACAAATCTATTATGCGCTAAGTGGGAGATTTGCTGAGCGATTATCGGGTTCACAGCAAGTTGTCGATATTGATCTTGGCTCATTGCTTTACTGGGGAAACCTCGACCAATGTTCTACGAAGAACGGTGTATAAATACCAAGCCTGGGCTATCGCTACGATTGTTCGACTTGGTGGTTGCCAGTTCTGCATTCATGTGCACATATGCGGCCTAAAACACACTTTAGTATATGTACTGGCATGGAGAGAGGGCGGCCGGAGTGGGGGGGGGGGTGCAGAATGACTGGGCCGGGGACACTGGGATATGTAACGCAAGGTCGTTGTTCAATAATTAGTGTATTATAAGCTGTTACCCCGAAAATACAGCTCGTAGTTGCGCTGACCCTTGTCATTGCAATATAACGTTGCAGTTAACCCATCAAACCTACCTACCGCCTTAGGCGGCTTGTTTGGAACGCGCGCTCGTGGCTTTGTGCGTTCACTCCGTTCTTTGCCAAGAAGTCTACGTATGCCTACGTAATCTATTCCGCCCATACCTCTGCGTGAAGTTTGAGATCGAGCAGCCTCCGTAGCTTGAAAAAAAGGAGGGGGTCCCCGTGGTCGGTAGCGTGCACATAGCAAACGCACCTCTTTATTGTTGTTGTTTGGCGAGCGATGCCTGTGAAACAAAAATATCCTTCTTTGGGAGCTGTTTTTTTAATTTTTGGCATAGGGAATTGGTTTAGCGCTGAAAGGCCTGCCACCAAACTGTGGTTCATTAGGCCTATCATTTCAATGTGGTTCTGTTCCATCGTGCGGTGAATGTATGGATTAAAAGATTAATATAAGCTAATGTCGGATGTGTTCTGCCGGGCCAGACCAAGCGGTGCGTGGTTCGAATCTCACCGGTGTGAATGCTCCTTTGTTTTACTACGCGAATATATTACTTCCGGACATGGCTCCTCTGCCTTGACCCTTCTCGTTGACCTTTGCATAACTCACGTATGACTCACGTCTATGATGGAATGGAATGTTGGTGTTTTAGGCCACTTTTGTGCACATACAGGCTAAATTGGGCCAAGGAACCTCCCGAGACGATGAAGGATGAAGGAATGAAAAATGCCCCAGATTAGGTGCCCGAGCCCGGATTCGAACCCAGGACCTATTGATCTGCGGTCTAGTGCGCTAACCACTACACCAGGGAGGCCCCTCACGTCTATGATTTGCTACATTATATATATATTCTATCCCGTGTGCTCTGACATGGCAGATGTGCCAGAAGCCCGAGTGACTAATGGACCGTCAGAAACACGGAATGGTGATTTGCGGGGCTTGTGCCCGGCTTAAATCATTCCACAGAATCGACTATGGTAGACCATTCAATGGGTGAAAGACCTGGCAGAAAGTGAAAGATGATTGGTTGGTGGTATTGGTTGTATATTCAAGACGCTTTAACCAATTTTGGTCACATGGCGTCAATGGGAGAAGGAAGGGAAGAGCGGAGCCATGTCCGAAGAACTCCCTACTCTTTGCGAAGAAGGGTATGTGATCTTTATCATGCGACCACGCAGATAGGAGAGAAAACGATCTTTTAGAGGAAAATTAGATCAAAACGGGGGAGGTTTGATTTCGGTGTGAAAAGGCAATATCTGAAGCTTCGTGTTTTTCATCTGTCTGATTGATCATGGTGATGTGCTGTTTTTAGCTTGAGGGAAGCCTGTGGTAACGAGATGAAAGGACGACATCAACCGAGATACAGGGGTCTGGAAGGGGTAAATGGCGAAACGCGACATATTTGAAAAATCGACAATCGACATTGACTCCCAAATTCCGACACTGAGTGTCTGAAAAAAGCGCCATCGACACAGACTTTTGAAAAAGTGACATGGAACGTCGTGAAAAATCCACATTCGACACTGAGAATTCAAAAAAAATGATATTGGACACTTGACCCCCCACCCCCCTTCCAGACCTCTAGATACGCGTGAGATATGTTTAAATCCACAACCTATAATTGGGTTGCAGTCGACTACACTTGCAGTCGAGAGTCCTGGGCGGTCACGTGATGCGTTAGCGTGACATTAGCCAATTTTGGGCAATTGACAAATCCCTCTGTCGTAATTTTCGGGACGGGCGGCCGGAATGACAAGATAATTACAGGCCTTCGCTGCCACGGTGCCTGGGGGGGGGGGCCTCCCTGGTGTAGTGGTTAGCGCACTAGACCGCAGATCAATAGGTCCTGGGTTCGAATCCGGGCTCGGGCACCTAATCTGGGGCATGTTTCATTCCTTCATCCTTCATCGTCTCGGGAGGTTCCTTGGCCCAATTTAGCCTGTATGTGCACAAAAGTGGCCTAAAACAGCAACATTCCATTCCACGGTGCCTGGGGCCACCCGAAGGGTCTGGTGGTTAGCGTGCTTGGGCTTTTTGTCGAATGCGCTTTGCCAGGCCGGCCATCGTGTCGGCGTTCGCGCCCCACTGTGCGAATGTCTGTAGTTTTCGTACAGGCTCTTTCGAAAACTAAGGAGCTACCCCTGGGGATATGGCTCCACTGTACCATGGGTCCCTTCCACTGACGTGAGGTTACCATTATGCAGTGGTTGAAGTGTCCGTCTGAAGCCATCCAATCGAGCCACTGGGCGCATACAGTAAAACCTCTACAGACCGGACCATTATTAAACATCTAAGGTATCATTTCTCCCATGCCAATTATTTCTGAAATCCCAAAACACTCCTGGGGGCCGGCCCGGTGGCTAAGTGGGTTAGAGCGCTCGCCTTGAGTGCTCTGCCCACCTGAGAGCCTAACGGCACGTGGATGGATGGTTCGAGCCCCGCTGTGGCTATGTCTGTGTGGTCGCAGGATAAAGATTCCATGTCCTTCTTCGCAAAGAGTAGGGGTTACCCCCGTGGACATGGCTCCACTCTCGCTTCCTTCTCCCATTGATGCGATACGAACAAAAGTGGTTAAAGCGTCCTGAATATACAACCAACCAAAACACCCCTGTATATATGTGCAAGTTATAACCATACTCACCGCACCTGTGCAACTGTTTATTTACATATACTGGGATGTCTGGTCTCAGTATGGCTTACGTCAATATGAAATCAATATGGATAATATATATACAAGTATATGCAAACCATGATGGTAAAAACTGAGCTTATATATAGTTATTTTCTTTAAAGATAAATATCACTACCACCCAGTTCATACAATGGGTAGATTTATCGATATATCGATAGTATTATGGCAGCCTGTCTGCACAACGGTTAGGTATTGCCCTGTACCGTACTCCATATGACGTCGCCACGAGTATCCCCTTGCGGGATTGTTGGGCAGTCCATGTTCTATGAATGAGTCACCGAAATTATAACAATCATATCGCGCCAATGGGACAAGGAAGGGAGAGTGGAGCCGTGTCCCCGGGGGTGACCCCCTACTCTTTGCGAAGAAGGACATGGGATCTTTATCCTGCGACCACACAGAGATGGCCACAGTGGGGTCAGGTGTGAGGAATACGTGAGCTATAACGAGATAAGGGTATCCGTTTGCGTCATATCTTGCATCTTATGTCAGCGAAATCGAATTGTAGTCACAGTTAGACATGTGAGCTAAACTAAGACAATGTATCAGTCTGCAGAGTCAGCATCGTTGTTTTGGAAGTCGATCGTTAGAGTAACACAGTCGAGTTTATGAAATCGATTTTATGGGGTATGCAAGGTAGTTTGGTAGTTGAGAATGACACCTTAGCCTGCTATGAACTTCACATCGATCAAGATGACTCTCTTTTCCGAATGACATGGGATCTTTACCCCATATCCACATCGACACTCGCACAGTGGAACGCGAACCCCGGAACTCCCGGCACAATACTAGTAGGAAAGAAACCACGAATTGTTCGACCAACCATGGCGCACAATGTAAGTCAACTATAGTACACACATATATGACGCATAAAACGCAACCTTGAAGATATGCCCTACAAACCCGACCCGGGGCTCAATCACCCGGCCTACTTCTTCAATCCCCTTCACCGCCTGTCGCTGCCACACAAAGGCGGGTTTGTCTCGTTACGGTGCGTGCTCGTCACGGGGCGGTGCTCATATATGTCGACACCGGACATTAGCCGGGAAGCTCTACATTTGGTACCAAAGTACTTGTTGTGGGCGATAATCGAGGTTCGTATTGCCACGTCTAGAAAGGGACGATCGCGGGGGATTGGGGGGTGTGGGGGGGGGGGGGACTGAAGGGCTATGGTTTTATATATCAGACCTGACCAACTGCCATTATATGTGTGCCGGCCATGGATCCCTGGACCATAGACCACTTGAAGCTGATACATATTTTTTCATAGCAATGTCATGCAATCATTTAATATCTTAACGATAAACCACTTAGTTTTATCTGGTCAATGTCTTGATTAGAAGTCGCTTTGTTCTATCCGCTCAAAGTCTTAATGTCTTAACTTATTATTTCAATCTCTTGATGCCCCCCCCCCCCCTAGATGTCTTACCTAGAAGCCACTTTGTTCCATCCGCTCAGTCCCTTAAAGCGGGTATCTAACCTAATCTAATCGCGATCTACACTGAAAGTTTACATCTTAAAATTAATTTGGCGAGTGTTAACACTTCGTTTCAGCCGACCGATAGGGAAAAAAAGCTTAAGCCGACCGGCCCCCATCAATGTCGACCAGCGCGCCATTTTGCCGGAGCAAGTGACGTATATTGTGACCCTTCATGTGGCGCCGCCTTACGTTAGAACTAGAAGTTATCTCACGGAGGGAACTCTTCACCGTTGA
Source organism: Arenicola marina (assembly GCA_964019135.1). NCBI lineage: Eukaryota > Metazoa > Annelida > Polychaeta > Arenicolidae > Arenicola > Arenicola marina. Next base: position 17,684,558 of record OZ025258.1, on the reverse strand, counting down.
AGTACCCATCCTCTCAATGTTTTGATATCTCAACTACAAGCCACTGTGTCCACCCTCTCAACCAGTTTGTCAGTCTCACCGAGAAGCCACATAGTTTCATCGCCACACACTGTGCATGTCTCACCCACACACACTGTGCATATCTCACCCACACACACTGTGCATATCTCACCTACACACACTGTGCATATCTCACCCACACACACTGTGCATGTCTCACCCTCGCACACTGTGCATATCTCACCCGCACACACTGTGCATATCTCACCTACACACACTGTGCATATCTCACCCGCACACACTGCATGTCTCACCCACACACACTGTGCATATCTCACCTACACACACTGTGCATATCTCACCCGCACACACTGTGCATATCTCACCTACACACACTGTGCATATCTCACCCGCACACACTGTGCATGTCTCACCCACACACACTGTGCATATCTCACCTACACACACTGTGCATATCTCACCCACACACACTGTGCATGTCTCACCCTCGCACACTGTGCATATCTCACCCGCACACACTGTGCATATCTCACCTACACACACTGTGCATATCTCACCCGCACACACTGCATGTCTCACCCACACACACTGTGCATATCTCACCTACACACACTGTGCATATCTCACCCGCACACACTGTGCATATCTCACCTACACACACTGTGCATATCTCACCCGCACACACTGTGCATGTCTCACCCACACACACTGTGCATATCTCACCTACACACACTGTGCATATCCCACCCGCACACACTGTGCATATCTCACCTACACACACTGTGCATATCTCACCCGCACACACTGTGCATGTCTCACCCACACACACTGTGCATATCTCATCTACACACACTGTGCATATCTCACCCGCACACACTGTGCATGTCTCACCCACACACACTGTGCATATCTCACCTACACACACTGTGCATATCTCACCCGCACGCACTGTGCATATCTCACCCACACACACTGTGCATGTCTCACCCACACACACTGTGCATATCTCATCTACACACACTGTGCATATCCCACCCGCACACACTGTGCATATCTCACCTACACACACTGTGCATATCCCACCCGCACACACTGTGCATATCTCACCTACACACACTGTGCATATCTCACCCGCACACACTGTGCATATCTCACCTACACACACTGTGCATATCTCACCCGCACGCACTGTGCATATCTCACCCACACACACTGTGCATGTCTCACCCACACACACTGTGCATATCTCATCTACACACACTGTGCATATCCCACCCGCACACACTGTGCATATCTCACCTACACACACTGTGCATATCTCACCCGCACACACTGTGCATGTCTCACCCACACACACTGTGCATATCTCACCTACACACACTGTGCATATCTCACCCGCACACACTGTGCATCTCACCCGCACACACTGTGCATATCTCACCCGCACACACTGTGCATATCTCACCTACACACACTGTGCATATCCCACCCGCACACACTGTGCATATCTCACCCGCACACACTGTGCATATCTCACCCGCACACATTGTGCATGTCTCACCCACACACACTGTGCATATCTCACCTACACACACTGTACATATCTCACCCGCACACACTGTGCATATCTCATCTACACACACTGTGCATATCTCACCCGCACACACACTGTGCATGTCTCACCCACACACACTGTGCATATCTCACCCGCACACACTGTGCATATCTCACCCGCACACACTGTGCATATCTCACCCGCACACACTGTGCATGTCTCACCCACACACACTGTGCATATCTCACCTACACACACTGTGCATATCTCACCCACACACACTGTGCATGTCTCACCCGCGCACACTGTGCATATCTCACCCGCACACACTGTGCATATCTCACCTACACACACTGTGCATATCTCACCCGCACACACTGCATGTCTCACCCACACACACTGTGCATATCTCACCTACACACACTGTGCATATCTCACCCGCACACACTGTGCATATCTCACCTACACACACTGTGCATATCTCACCCGCACACACTGTGCATATCTCACCTACACACACTGTGCATATCTCACCCGCACACACTGTGCATGTCTCACCCACACACACTGCATGTCTCACCCACACACACTGTGCATATCTCACCTACACACACTGTGCATGTCTCACCCACACACACTGTGCATGTCTCACCCGCACACACTGTGCATGTCTTAACCGCACACACTGTGCATATCTCACCCGCACACATTGTGCATATCTCACCCACACACACTGTGCATATCTCACCTACACACACTGTGCATATCTCACCCGCACACACTGTGCATGTCTCACCCACACACACTGTGCATATCTCACCTACACACACTGTGCATATCTCACCCGCACACACTGTGCATATCTCACCCACACACACTGTGCATATCTCACCTACACACACTGTGCATATCTGACCCACACACACTGTGCATGTCTCACCTACACACACTGTGCATATCTCACCCGCACACCCTGTGCATATCTCACCTACACACACTGTGCATATCTGACCCACACACACTGTGCATGTCTCACCTACACACACTGTGCATATCTCACCCGCACACACTGTGCATGTTTCACCCACACACACTGTGCATATCTCACCCGCGTCCTGTCTGTCTCCAGATAATGAAGTTCGCGCGGAAGGTGATGGGGAAGCGGCTCTTCGAGTACGTCATGAAGAAGACGTTTTACGGCCAGTTCGTGGCTGGAGAGGACGAGATCCGTATACGCCCCCTGGTGGAGAGGAACAGGGCTTTCGGCGTCAAGTCCATCCTCGACTACAGCGTGGAGAAGGACATCAGTCGCAAACAGGCACAGGAATCTGAGCTTAAGTCAGTTTCATATTCATCCTATCATTGCGCTTTTATAGGTGATATTCTCGCATTCTTCTAAACAATCTACCGTCCAATAAAGCTATTGTGTCGGAACTTTTATATTTGTTAGTAGTACGTGAGTTATACAGAGAAAAGAAAAGCCAGAAGGCACCCCGCTTACATTGAAAAACGATTGTCGATTCTTTCTATTAATACGCAGAACCCCCGGAAATACACAAACTCGCGACCGAAAGTAATTGGTACCTAGGACTAGTCGATACACTTGCTGCACATTTATACAATAATTATCATTATAATTGAAATCTGATATAAAGTCAGATGGTCAAGACGATGAATTATATGTTGTATGTAAGTTATTTGTTGTTTGCTGGATGTCCTACTTTGTTGATTCCAGGGCCTGTGGGCCGGAGACAACGGCCGTAGACGATCAAAGTCAGTATCTCAGAATGTGACTATAACTTTATAAACTTTATATACGACTGTTATACGCCATATTGATAACCATGATATGTGTGACAGCTGAAGCCCTTTCATAACAATCCACTTTTATACAGTAACATGAATAAAGTTTCTGCCTTCCGAATGAAATGGCGTAAAAACGCTAGGGAAGGCTGGATAATTTTCGAAACCTAAGCGCTGTCTTAACAGCATTTCTTTTCAAGTCTTGTATATGTATGTGTGTGCTGGGGGGCGGGAGGGAGGGGGGGGGGTCCCTGGTGTATCTGTTAGCGCACTAGCCGTCAGGTCATTAGGCCCTGCGGCCTCCTTGGTGTAATGGATAGCGCACTATAGACCGTAGATTAACGCCCTGGGTTTCATTTCACCCATTCATCCTCTATCATCCCCGGGAACTTCCTTGGCCAACTTTAACCCTTGTATTGTGCGCAAAAGCGGCCTGAAACAACTCATTGTTCACGTCCTGGGTATGTGTTATGTTATGTTATGTGTGTTATGTTTGCCAGTGTGCCCGAACGTCCAGTTACCCTTGTATTGTGCGCAAAAGCGGCCTGAAACAACTCATTGTTCACGTCATGGGTATGTGTCTTGTTATGTTATGTAAGTTATGTTTGCCAGTGGGCCCCGAACGTCCAGTTACCCTTGTATTGTGCGCAAAAGCGGCCTGAAACAACTCATTGTTCACGTCCTGGGTATGTGTCATGTTATGTTATGTGTGTTATGTTTGCCAGTGAGCCTCGAACGTCCAGTTACCCTTGTATTGTGCGCAAAAGCGGCCTGAAACAACTCGTTGTTCACGTCATGGGTATGTGTTATGTTTGCCAGTGTGCCCGAACGTCCAGTTACCCTTGTATTGTGCACAAAAGCGGCCTGAAACAACTCATTGTTCACGTCATGGGTATGTGTTATGTTATGTTATGTGTGTTATGTTTGCCAGTGGGCCCGAACGTCCAGTTCCAGGCGCATGCGGACTTCGGCGACCGCCGCGAGAGCGTGACGGGCGCCAGGACGTACTTCTACGAGGACGAGGCGGCGTGCGACGAGAACATGGAACAACTCCTCCGCTGCATCGACGGCGTCTCAGGTCAATGCCAGCTTCCGTTCAGAGCCCACGTGGATCGGTGGTTCGAGCCCCGTGATAATGTTACATATTGCACATCTAGGAACTGTCGCCTGTACATTATTCTCGTGTTTAATATACCTCGCTTAAATTAAATGCCATGTAATAGAGGTCTTATTGTTATAGGCAAGTGAAGTATTGAAGGGTGGCTGGTACTGCTTGGTGGTGAAACATTCGATTAAACACCTGTATTGATGAGGGGCGCCCCGATAGCTCAGTGGGTTAGAGCGGTGGTATTCAGCGCTCTGGTCACATGAGAGCCTAACGGCACGTGGATCGGTGGTTCGAGCCCCGCTGTGGCCATGTCTGTGTGGTCGCAGAATAAAGATCCCATGTCGTTCTTCGCAAAGAGTAAAGGGTTACCCCCGGGGGACATGGCTCCACTCTCCCTTCCTTCTCCCATTGACGCGATATGACCAAAAGTGGTTAAGATGAAGAAAAGGATCGATCGACGTCATCGCAAGTAATTGTGAATATCGGTATCGGTTTTTAACACTTGATTAACTAACAGATCAAACATGGCGTAAAGTGTTCCATATCATGGATTAAATCGATTGATGCTGATGTTCCTGATAACACTTTTCTTACAGGAGCAACAAGCGCCACTGGTTTCGCCGCAATCAAGCTCACGGCACTGGGACGGCCTCAGCTCTTGGTAGGTACGACCCGATCAGCGAACAAATAAACGGTAAAAGTTGCCTCGGTGTGGTCACGATATTCCAATGTGAAAATGTTGAATACTATTAATATGAAAGTGTGGTCAACGAAACAGCTTATTTGTATGCTGGCCTAGTTTTTGCTATTGTAGCTCGTCAATAATCATGCTGTTAGGGCTCGAAAGGAATTCGCATCGAGACACATAAATATTGCGTGCGCAGAACTTATGTATTGGTGGTTATACCTTTCTGTTCTATCTATCACAGCTGCAGCTGTCTGAGGTTCTTGCGCGCCTGCGCGGCTTTTACGATATGCTGGCGTGCGGCAACTGGAATGAGGGAACGATCCGCACGGCTGACTTCGAGCGCCACCTGAAGTCATGCATGCTGGACAAGGACGAGTGCAAGCGATGGGTGACCCTGCTCGACACGCAGCAGGACGGGTGAGGCAACAACTCGACTCCTCTCACTTCACGCCATGGCCGTTAGAGGGAGCCACCGTGGCCTAGTGTTATATTTCATCCGAATCAATCATTGTCCCCGGAGGTTGTTTGCCCTTATTTAGCCCTCTTTTGCACAAAATTAGGCCTGCAACTTCCGTTTAAAATACCTGTCGACATCCGACTTTCGGCCTCGATTCCGATTCCTGGCGACCTGTAAGGCATGTTGGGAAGTACTAAAATTTCCTCCGATAGGGGCGCGTCCATCGCCGTGAGCTCTGGCTCGAGCCATTACACAGGAGACTGGGAGAGGTAGTGATAGGTACTCATGCAGCAGCAAAATAAACTGCAGACCCATCGTCTTACGTAGACAGAGGGATGCCAATCAACCAATCAGATGTCCGTAGCTGTATTTTGTCGGGGTCAATCGAACACGTTAAACCGAACTCACAGCCATTAGTAACCGCACGTGTTCGTTCGTGAAATGGGACGCCCCCCCCCACCCACTAGTACGTGGGCCACGCAGAGCGGCCACCGTGGTTGAGAGGTAGTCTACTCTACTGCAGGGGGCCGGCCCGGTAGCTCAGTAGCCTGAGAGCCTCACGGCACGTGGATCGGTGGTTCGCGCCCCGCTGTGGCCATGTTTATGTGGCCGCAGGATAAAGATCCCATGTCCTTCTTGGCAAAGAGTAGGGGGTTACCGCCGGCGACATGGCTCCACTCTCCCTTCGTTCTCCCATTGACGCGATCTGACCAAAGGTGGTTAAAGCGTCCTAAATATACAATCAGCTCCACTGCAGAGCAAAATGTTGCGAGTTAAAACTCGACCCATGTCTGAAGCTGTTTTTGTCCTCAGGTTTCTTGGCCCGGATTAACGCGTGTGTGCACAAAGGAAGCCTAAAACGCAAAATCATCTATCCATTGGTTCGACATCACAGGTTTCTCGGCTTATTTAGTTATACATGTGCCTTTTATAGAATCTGTAACAGTATAACATGATACTATATATCGACAGACTATATTTGTGTACCTGTATTTTGGATAAATTTGTGAAAAATTTATTTCCAAGGTCTTTATTTCTAAGGTTTTTAACTCCAAGGGATTTATTTATAAGATATTTATGTCTATTGTCTTTTGTTTCTGTCTGCCTACAGCACGATCGACCTGCTGGACTGGCACAACCTTCTGGAGGTCAACATGAGTCTGGCCAAGGTTCTCCGTGTACCAAACCTCAAGGTCAGTCTAGTCGCCAGGTCTTGAATTGAAGTATCTGAATCGCGCATTCTGCTTACGTAACAAACAAAATGACAGTGTTTTGTTCATTTGCTAGGGATCACTTAGTTTATCCTCTCGTATACCATCAATACAGAGCCAAATTTGCAGTAGTCATTCTTCTTACGTAACAAACAGAATGGCAGTGTTCTGTTCATATGCTAGGGATCACTCAGTTTATCCTCTCGTATACCATCAATACAGAGCCAGAATTGCAGTAAAGGCATCTTTCTTTATGCTTTATGTACAGTGGTCCCTCCATGATACGACATTTCGTGGGACCGGAAAGTTTACATTTCAGACGCGTCGCCTGCAGCCTCTAGCTGTCGTGAATTTTGTTTCAGTCTAGTTGGCTGGAACCGATAACGGTCAATATTGAAACTTTGGCTTTGCAAGCTGTTGTATTTTTTAAGACGGGTCAGCTGCAATCGCAAACAATTAATAAGCAATTTCGTTTGTCCTTGAAATATGTTGTATTCTCAGGCTAGTCTGCTAGAGCCGCCGCTGATAGTCAATAACTAAATGTGGCCTTAACGACAGAATGTAATATAATTCCAGACTTGTCAGTTGGAGCCGCTGACTGTAAGTGAATAAACTTGACCTTGACCTTGAGAGTTGTCGTATTCTTTAGACTGATCAACTGGAGCCGCTGACTGTCAATGAATACACGTAACCTTGACCTTGGGAGCTGTGGTATTTTACAGACTGGTCGGCTGGAGCCCCTGACGGTCAATGAATACACGTAACCTTGACCTTGGGAGTTGTCGTATTCTTTAGACTGATCAACTGGAGCCGCTGACTGTCAATGAATACACGTAACCTTGACCTTGGGAGCTGTGGTATTTTACAGACTGGTCGGCTGGAGCCCCTGACGGTCAATGAATACACGTAACCTTGACCTTGGGAGCTGTGGTATTTTACAGACTGGTCGGCTGGAGCCGCTGACTGTCAATAAAACACGTAACCTTGACCTTAGAAGCTGTGGTATTTTACAGACTGGTCGGCTGGAGCCCCTGACTGTCAATAAATACACGTAACCTTGACCTTGTAGTTGTATGTTTCAGACTGGTCGTCTGGAGCCCCTGACTGTCAATAAAACACGTAACCTTGACCTTAGAAGCTGTGGTATTTTACAGACTGGTCGGCTGGAGCCCCTGACGGTCAATGAATACACGTAACCTTGACCTTGGGAGTTGTCGTATTCTTTAGACTGATCAACTGGAGCCGCTGACTGTCAATGAATACACGTAACCTTGACCTTGGGAGCTGTGGTATTTTACAGACTGGTCGGCTGGAGCCCCTGACGGTCAATGAATACACGTAACCTTGACCTTGGGAGCGGTGGTATTTTACAGACTGGTCGGCTGGAGCCGCTGACTGTCAATAAAACACGTAACCTTGACCTTAGAAGCTGTGGTATTTTACAGACTGGTCGGCTGGAGCCCCTGACTGTCAATAAATACACGTAACCTTGACCTTGTAGTTGTATGTTTCAGACTGGTCGGCTGGAGCCCCTGACTGTCAATAAATACACGTAACCTTGACCTTGTAGTTGTATGTTTCAGACTGGTCGGCTGGAGCCCCTGACTGTCCTCTCGGAAGAACAGGAACACGACATGAAGATGATGCTGCACAGAATCGACCGCGTCGCCAGGGTGAGGAACAAAGTGCCTCAAACAGTCCTTTTTTGTAGTAATTTGGCGGCTCACTGGTACAAAGGCATTTCACAAGCTGTTTCGGTTGTCGACACCGGTTTTTATTTCCTTCTTAATTGTTTCCTCATTAAACATCCGTCGCCTTTCGCTGCCACAATCAGAGTCACAATCACGGCAGACAGACCCAAACCAGACAGGCGAAAACAACGCGACCGACCAGCTCACCAGACTGCTAGATAACTCAAAACTCAAGTCCGCATAATATATTTATATATATGTATACCTTGGCATATGTACGTGGCTATACTTCTACAATAGCATACAAGAGTCGGTGCCTGGATCAAAGTATAATGACTTCATTGTTATGTATTTTCACGCCTTTATGGTTACCCCCCCCCCCCCACCTCCAGTGTTCATGGATATTATGGTACTTCTATGACGGAAATGTCACGTTAACTTCTACGCTATTCGTAGGCGAGTGACATCCAAACTCAATGACCGTTTCTGTACCTAATCATTGCAACACGGTTTTGCACTTATAATGCTACAGTGCGCGCCACTTAATCGCACTTGGGTTAGTCCGCCACTTCCGATTAATCACAACAAATCTCCATTCCACCACCACTTCCTATACATTCCCATGTTAATAACTTAGGTTACTCTCAACTTGCGCTTAATCGCGCCAAATCTCACCTCCAAACACCATTTCCTATACATTCCCATGTTAATAACTTCGGATAATCGCAAGTTCGGTTAATCGCAACTATTTTGCTGACAAACCGGAAGTCGCAATTAAGCAGAGTGCACTGTATCTGCGTAATCGTATATCTCAGCGTCTATTCGTCCTTGGATTATTAATCATAACCGAGGAAAGGACCGTTTCGTACCTTTGCAGTACGGTCAGGAGAAGGATGTTCGGATCATGATCGACGCCGAGCAGACGTACTTCCAGACGGCTATCAACAGACTGTGTATGGAGATGATGCGTACCTACAACAAGGAGAAGGCCATCATCTTCAACACCTACCAGTGCTACCTGAAGGTCAGCCCCTCACCCCACCCCCTAGGATAAGTGTATGATTCAATCTGAGCGACATGCTTGTTAGTAAATGACAATAAGCATACCAACTCACATACAACTCCAAGATAATTCATAATTAATACAAATAGCTCGTGGGGGTCATGGTTACTCGGGTAAGGAGAATGCCCATGTAACAGTACATTCTTGAAAAAGAATGTACGAGGCGCAAGCCGAGTACATATCTTTTCAAAAATGAACTGTTACACGGGTGTTCTCTGACTTAAAGTACGGTCGCTGAGCCTCACCTGGTCCATGTAGCGTGAATAAAAGTTCTTTTAAGATGTACATTGCATCTCTCGCTTCCAAAACCAATAAATTTGGCTGAAATCCGTTCATATTCTATCTGAGAACCCACGAAATGTATTGTTGTAGCAATGGTAAACTTGAGTCATACGTGAGCTAAGCTGAAACAGTGGTTCGCCCTGACATGGAAGAACGTCGGACGCGGCAGCCACAAGTCAGTTTAGTTCATCTTCAGATGGTAAGAATGAAGTCGTGTGTCGCATCAAGACGCGTAGGCCACTTCGCCTGGATTATGTGTCATTATACAGACGATAATGGACATTTGAATGTGGAATATGATACAATCGTTCAAATTAATGGATACTGAAAGGATATGCTACTCAGCGATGTTGCCATGGTGTTTGAAACAGGTAACTGCCAGTGCGTTCTTGATGGATAGGATACGCTTTGCAAACGAGTTTTGTGGGATTCACGAGAAAGAAAAATGATTTCAAGTGTGATTATAGGATATAAGCAAATGTCGGTATGTATTTTGCATATGAATTACATATGATCTCAAATTCAGTTTTTAAAGTGGATTTTGTGATCTATTCTTTTTTTTGATGAGAAATTTGTATCTGTTTTTGCTGGAGCTTTCCATCGGGCGTCAAGCTTCCAGTTAATCACCCATTGTGGCTGTGACGTGTTTCAGACAAGCTCACTTATTGCTCATGATTGGCATTGACTGCGATTGTCGATTTCGTAACGGAAGGGCTATTGCTCAACAGAAACATTGTTTGGTCTCCTTGAGTAAATCGCTAATTAATCAGCTCGCTAAAACAGTACATTCGTGAAAATTAATGTACAGTTTAGACAATAGAATGACGTCATAGCAATACTTTAAAGGGTAGAGATTATCCCACTTTGCCTTACACGTTTTTACATTTATGAATACGAAGCATACGACGTCAGGGTTTATAGACCGATCAAGGCTGTCAATCACTCACTGACGTCCCTGTTGCTTTCATCCAATCATGTGGTGAGAAAACGTGTGTTAGGTCTAGACAAACAAAGCGGCATGTCACTTTGTTGTCAGTTTCAAAGATGATTTTCTCATTTGTACCTACCATCAGCTATAATTGTCAATTTCATACTCACGAAACTGTCGGAGTGTGGGCTCAAGCGTGGGCGGGGCTTAGTGTCGGGAGTGTGGACTCAAGCGTGGGCGGGGCTTAGTGTCGGAGTGTGGACTCAAACGTGGGCGGGGCTTAGTGTCGGAGTGTGAACTCAAACGTGGGCGGGGCTTAGTGTCGGAGTGTGGACTCAAGCGTGGGCGGGGCTTAGTGTCGGAGTGTGGACTCAAGCGTGGGCGGGGCTTAGTGTCGGGGTGTGGACTCAAGCGTGGGCGGGGCTTAGTGTCGGAGCCTGAATCGGTCTATTGTGACTTGTTCTTTGATGAAGCGTAACAGCAGTGACGCAACGAATCTTGATGAAGAAAGTTGTGTTTCAGGATGCCTTTGATACCATAACGACGGATATGGCCCTCTCGGAGAGAGAGGGCTTCTACTTCGGTGCTAAGCTTGTGAGAGGGGCGTACCTGGAACAGGTAAAATGACGCATGGAAAGCGGGTTTTAATAATTTGGTAATTTGTTTAAGAAATTACATGTAAGGCGATAAGATTCACGGCAATCGAGGTTCACAAAGTAATAAGGTCTACTGTTTCCTAAACTGAGACTTCGTGACCTGTGTTTCAATCCGCCTGTAATGTAATGTCCAACATTCCTGCTGATTAACCAAATCAGCTTTTACATAATATAAAATTTATGTCATTGAAGGGGCGGGAATACAAGTGAATAACCAATAAATTAGGTCAATGGATAAAAGTACAGGTAAATTAAGTTAATAGATCAAAGTACAGGTAAATTAAGTTAATAGATCAAAGTACAGGTAAATTAAGTTAATAGAAAAAAGTACAGGTAAATTAGGTTAATAGATAAAAGTACAGGTAAATTAAGTTAATAGATAAAAGTACAGGTAAATTAAGTTAATAGATAAAAGTACAGGTAAATTAGTAATAAACCTGGTTTCCCGCTTCTTACTTCAGGAGCGGAAGCGGGCGGTCAGCCTGGGGTACGAGGACCCGATTAACCCTAACTACGAGGCGACGACGGCCATGTACGAGAAGGTGTTGGAGGAGTGTCTGCTGCAGATACGGCGCCGCGAGAAGGGACACCTCGCCGTCATGGTGGCTAGCCACAACGAGGACACCGTCAAGTTCACCCTTAACAAGTAAGTTGTATTGGTCTCTTAGATCAGTTACAGTTCGACAACCTTATACATTCAACATTAAAAGGCAATTATATTAAACAGATCAACAACAGCAGAGGCAGGGTTTATTAGCTGCAGAGTTCGCGCAAATACAAAATGATACATATCTGTTCACATGTCGGCGATACTGATACAAAGTCTGTGTGGGTGTGGACGCGCTTGACGCACTAAAAGTACAATATGGGCTCGCGTGACTCGTGTGTCTGTAAAGAAGTATGCAAGGTGTGTGCGTCATATGTGTTACCGTGACTCCTGTGTCCGTAAGGACGGACACAAGGTGTGTGCGCCATATGTGTTACCGTGACTCCTGTGTCCGTAAGGACGGACACAAGGTGTGTGCGCCATATATGCTACCGTGACTCATGTGTCCGTAAGGAAGTACACAAGATGTGTGCGCCATATGTGCTACCGTGACTCATGTGTCCGTGAAGAAGTATACAAGGTGTGTGCGCCATATGTGCTACCGTGACTCATGTGTCCGTAAAGAAGTATACAAGGTGTGTGCGCCATATGTGCTACCGTGACTCATGTGTCCGTAAAGAAGTATACAAGATGTGTGCGCCATATGTGCTACCGTGACTCATGTGTTCTGAAAGAAGTGCAGGGTGTTCATGATATATACAGTCGCTTGGGGTGATCGTATTTTAATAGACGTGTGAAGGTATACGCCGCCAAAAAGGTAAAGATGTTTGCGGCTTCTCCATGCAATCCATTTTGGCTTTGATACATTTGTCAGCACCTGACGCTTATAATTTTTTATAAGCTCCTTGTGATGATGAACGCTGAAATAGGACTTTGGTGTGTGTGCTCCCCACGTGAAATGGTGCGTTAACTGACTATGCATGTCGCATGTCTGCATTGGTATGTCGTGCATTTGTGGCATATATATATATTTCTCATGTCACGGCGCAAACTGATGTAATGCTCACTTCATGTTTTCAGAATGAACGAGTATGGAATTCATTCCACTGACAAGGTCATTTGCTTCGGTCAGCTCCTTGGCATGTGCGACCAAGTCAGCTTCTCTCTGGGTAAGTTATTGCCTATGATACGAAACAGACAACCCCAAGCCGACATTTTTTGGGGGATCGGATCCCTCAATCAGAATCTTAATCAAAATATTCCAGGAATGGAATGTTGGTGTTTTAGGCCACTTTTGTGCACATACAGGCTCAATTGGGCCAAGGAACCTCCCGAGACGATGAAGGAATGAAACATGCTCCAGATTAGGTGCCCGAGCCCGGATTCGAACCCAGGACCTATTGATCTGCGGTCTAGTGCGTTAACCACTACACCAGGGAGGCCCCCCTCAAAATATTCCAGAGCGTCCCATGTTATATGTGATATGTATATGCTTTATTTGTTAGTAAGAGGTCCGTGGCCCATGGTGCTATACAAAATGCCACCAATGACGTAAGATCTATAACAAACCAGTCTAGTTGATGAGGTATATAGATGTATCCTATTTTTGGGGGTGGAAGGGGGGGTCCAGTGTCCAGTGTCAATTTATGAAAATTTGCAGTGACGAATGTCGATTTTTCAGGTCCTCAGTGTCGGAATTTGGAGGTCAAGGTCGAATGTCGATTTTTCAAATATGCCTGTGTCGCGTGTCGCCATTTACCCCTTCCAGAGCCCTCCTGTTGCAGACCAAGGAAATGATTCATTGTTACCGTTGTCGATGCTGTATCTTTCAGGCCAGGCCGGTTACTCTGTGTACAAATACGTACCTTACGGCCCGGTGGAAGAGGTGCTCCCCTACCTGTCGCGCCGTGCCCTTGAGAACCGCGGTATACTTCAGAAGGTCAAGAAAGAGAAGCGTCTGCTCAGGACGGAACTCTTCCGTCGTCTGCGCAACTTCGATTTCTTCTACAAGCCCCCCATACCAGCGGTTGCCCAGACAACAGCTCCCGCGAGCCCCCCACCGGGTTCGGCGGTTTGAGAAAATATGTTGCCGTCAGCTTGCTTTCTAGTGCCATGTGGATAGTCGTGTACTACACTCACCGCACCGACCACTAGCTGCGTTACTTACTAGGCTGGCCGAGCTACACGCTAACGGGCGTGGGTCAGTCACCCTTGCTGCCATTTAGAGCTTCCGTTTGAGTCGCTCTATTATGCTAGCGGGAACCTTCGGACTCTTACGTGGCATGTGCTAATATCAATGTTTTCTTTGACCCAAAAATGAGAAAAATGATGGTGACATTGTGTCTTGTATGAGATTGGAAGTGAAGGTTATCATTGGTAATGGCAAAAAAAAAATACCAACGGTTACACGTGAGCAGATAAAATATATCATCTTCATCGAGGGATTGTCTCAATATAATACTACTTACGATCTTTAAGATCTTGTAGATATTTGTCCTTAATTTTTAACCATTATGATTTTGGTGTTGATAAATAACCGGATACTTTGGGTTTATGGAGCATACCAACAGTGTCATGCGGCGAACTGTGCACTGTTATCCCTAGTTGAGGGACGGTACTGATTTATTGCTCGAAGTTCTAGTTAAGCGGGTAAGGAATGTGTTGCCATACTGTGACTCGCACGGTACTCTTCCGGTCCAAACGAATTCGCAAAGCGAACATGTTAGCGGAGCTATTTAATGTAGGTAACTTGCGACATGACTATACATAAAAGAAAGAGATGAAAAAAACCATAGTGCTATATATGTATATATCGTCAATCATATATGTTAGTAATAGCGAAACATTTCGTTATCGTCAATTCTCCCCAAATAGTTCATTTAAATATGTTAACTTATGCAAAGGACAATGCTTAGCATTGTACTTTGTTTTTCTCTGAAGACATCCCGTAGTTCAGTGGTGCTTTTCGATCTTGGATTCTTAGTAGATCGTACAAATATATAAATTTGTTTACGGTATCTGACGATTTGCCCATCGTTGTCAAACAAACAGGGTACTTGTATATTAGTGGCACAAACGCGGCTTTATGACGACACACAATGATTACCTTGGAGACGATAGCATTCTTTATTTATACCGGTGACGGCGCCTGCGTATCTGTCCCTCCTTCTCGACTCCAGCTCTATCGGGGCAATCCCATGTCTTTAGCACGTTTTCAGTGTATACGTATCCATATATATGTCTGTTATTATTGGTTTATTTTATAGTCAAAGCTATAGTCTCGTTAACTCCAGCGTATTAGTTTTAGTTCTTACATCGTAACTTTTTACCTTTGATGTGACAATCGCTCAAAGGAAAAGAATGCTTTGAACAAGTTAATCATGACGAAGCGCTTTGTGATAAGCCTACTTGACATTTTGTGTTTCGCGCTTTACTTTCGCACTCTGTGTTATCAGATTATGTCACGTCTAGTGGATTAGTTTATATTGGCCTGGTCAGTAATTAACTTTATATATATATATACATACAGTGAGCCACAAGTAATATTACTGAATCCTGTAATACTTGTATATGCGTTACAGTGATCTGTCGATATACCTGAATATTACTACCGTATTGGATAGGTGAGGAATCTAAATGCCTTTTTGAGTTTTATGGGTACCATTGCTAGATTACCAAACAGCATCGCGGTGAAAAAGAGAACCGACCCAATCTATATACAATCTGGAATTGTGGTTACATTTATTTTCAGTTCCCTTTTATCATATTTTTGACATACAAATATAGTTATAATGTCATTTGATAGCTAGTTGGATGTACACATTATTTCGTTAACACATTATCCTCAGTTGGTTGGCAGATGTAATTTAATGTTAACGTGTCAATATTAGCACATTATAGATATAACTTCCAGTATTTTCAACATATAATAACGGCCTTACAGTTTCTATCTGGCAATCTATATATTGGTGTCTGGTCGATGCATCGTAAAAGAATGCTTTCGTAAGTCCTGTGAGTTCAGCACGATGCTGTCATTAACACCGGCAGTATATGTCCAATATATGGATAATCGCACGTAAAATTGGGCTAAATATGTGCTCTCTCCTTAAGAGCTTGTTTCATGTAATATCGCGGAAAATATAAATAATAGATGTATATACACCTCGCTATATATATATATATATAACCTGATTTTAGGTGTAGCAATTGAGAAATGTTATCTGTACTTATCCTGTCGGTTGCTTTATTTGTTTTTGCTTCAATGTCTCAAAATACAAAACTTAAATCAGTGCAATATTATTTTGGGAGGCGAATACTCGGACATGTCAGAACATTCCATGGCGCCGTTATGAAACAAAGTTAAACTGCCATAAAACAACTGTGTTGCGATCCTATTTTAATACTTCTACACGTAGATCTAATGTTAGTATAACATTAACGATACCGATTGTTAAAGAGATTTCGATGGTCGATACAATAATAATATGAAATATATACGTATTAGTAGTGATTATCGAGTTTGTACCGCTAGTAGTGGGCATTGTTTGTGTTTCGTAAATATGCATCATAGTTCGTGGGTATCTCAATTGTAACATTGTTGATAGATTAAAAAAGATTATAGTATTATGTATCTGTAATGGGTGTCTTGCAAATATGAATTTGAATATTTGGAAGGTTAGTTTCATTTGCTGCCGTCACCCGAATTGACAGACAGTAGCGCCTGGATCCAAGGTACACTTACACGAAAGATGAAGCATTTATTTTCAAGTAGAACAATTTTGTATCGTTGCAAAGAAAGCCTAGAAGTTAATAGTACACCAGTATTTTTGGTTTCGGGGTTTAATTCCTTGAAGGTCTTACTTATGGTCTTTTTAAAGAATTTTCTAGTGATACGTTTTGATCAAAGTTGTTACATCACCGCCTGTCGATGAGCGATAAAGAATGTCCTGTTAATGACTTTCATTGTTTCAAGTTAATTCAAATTCGGTGATATTTTGCTGCACTGTTTTTTCTTTTTTTCGTATGTTTCAATATATGTTTCTGTTTTTGCAATGATACTCTCGCCTATTAAATATGTAGCCTGGAGCTAGCATAATAATAGTTACAATAATGCTCTGCTTTAGTCTAAATCACCCCTGCAATAATACAATATGGCCAATGTAATTCAAAGATCGATCTATGTTGTTTTTGTTTTACGTTTACAATATGAAAATAATTTACGTTAGTGGTCTTTTGTATGTACAGGCAGCTAAGTCTTGTAGATACTCGCTATCCAAGCTCATTGTGACTTACTATTTATACCGATATTTTTAGTTATGTACCATATCACAATTTGCACGTTTTTTTGTCATAATACCGGTAGGCTATAGTGTCTGTTTTCCGCTCTATAAACTATCTAGGTGTGGGATACCATTTTAGGGGACTGACAGAGAGGGATTGGATGCCGTTAAATTCTTGCTTTTAGCTTTAGCAGTATCATCATGCCTAATTGGCGATAGCTAAGAATTGTTTTGACAGTTAATTTCTAATGTTACAATCATGCTATAATATTTAGAAATTTAATTGGAAATCGTCACATTCCTGGTTCAAGAACCAGGTTTGAACTTCTGCAAATGATGCAATGGTGACTGTTGTATTGGAACCCAAGCAACTGGGTTGTGGCTTATATTATTGTCATTGTCACAGAGTGTAATGTGCAGCAATGATCATGGTATCTTGTTTGATGAAAATAAAATGCTTTTGTTGATTTAAAAGTAATGTATTATTTTCTTTCAATTGCCTGAGACATACTTTTACCCACGTGTCATTGTCATGGAGAAAACCATGAATTGGGGGGAATTGGGGCTAACTTATACCGTAAGACTTTACAATACGTCTACAAACAATCTGACACACTTTGCTAATTCCAGCAGTCCTGTAGAATTACAATGACAGCTAAGTTAGTAGCATAATATTCAAATTATTATTAGGCTATTTTTACCATTGTTATGCATTTTATTTTAGAGTAAGCTTATTTAGCAACACAATTAAGCAGTGCTCTATGGTTGCTGTGCTTTTGACATTTGTACTTTCACCAATCTCCGTCGGGTGCTTAAAACTGGATAACTTCACGCTCACAGTTATGAGATGACCGCAATACCATTCAGAAAAAGAACACTCCCTCTCAGTGACGCTTGCGGCCTTGAACTTCACGCTTGACCCAGTTAGGTCATCCACACAGCCACATCGAAAAGCGCCGTGGAACGATGGCCGATGACATCGACGACGAAGTGGTTGCTTTAGTGAGTGTTTCTTTCACGTTGTAATTCTTTCATACTATATCTTTAAATCATGTTGCCGATCAGGCAAATACGTCGCTTTAATGATCAGCCGATAAGATGTGAAGGGTTCGTGTATTTCCTGGTTAGAGGCAAGAGTTTAGACTTGCGACTGTCAAACTCAGTGACCAGGTGAACAGTGTTCGGTACCCAGTGTTCAGTCACCAGGCAGTGGCAGTGCAATGCCAATGGCCAATGCAGTGCCAGTTGCCCAGTGGCAGTGGGCGGTGTCACTGGGCGCAGTTGTTTGGGCCAGGGCCGCCTAGTTAACTAGAGCTCTTATCTGCTGACCGGGCTATGCCAAATGTCATACCAGTCATGTTCGGTTCATTTAGGGGCAATTGAACCAGATAGTTATTTTACAATTAGCCTTCTTCTTCTTCTGAATGTCCTGTGCTGTTTTGAACGGGGTACATCAGCATACTGAATGGATGCATGTATACCCAACCCGGGTGAAAGAAGTGCCAGTGGTAAACAGATGCGTAATGTGGGTATTCAGTCCACATTGGGGATATATCTGAGTTGTTAGAGCAATATACGCCTACTGTCAGCTGGCTATATATCATAGTCTTTGGGAGTCCATTCTGTTGTATTGGGTCAAACCCAATTGAGTGATATCCCAAGGCGACAAACAATACTGCCCTATAGGTCTTTTTCTTTAACAGGCAGCCTTTTATAACTGTAGTCTGCCTAGAAAATATCTGCTGCCTTGTTTTTATGGAAGCGACTTATTTTATATAGTTCTATATTTATTTATTGCCTGTAAATACAGATGGCAGTGTTAAGTATGGTTACACTGATAACGCAGTCTTATAAGTTTAGAACAATACAGTAAACAGTTACCTCATACTCGATTTCACTCTTTGTAAAAACTCAGATTTAAGCTAATCATATATGCCTTACATTCATATAGGCTATATTTATATAATTAAAAAAAAGACACTGATATTAAAAGGACTTTGTAGATAAGAACTTTACAGCATAACAAATGAGTTTGTAATATATATTGACATTTTCTCAGATACTTGTAATTAAGCTCTCACCAAATTATGACAATGATTATACTTTACTGCTATAAAGCAATATGTTTAAATACTAGTCTCATGGCATCATTACCAGTAATATTTTTTTCTGTGAAATCAATATCAATATCACATATTGTCATTTAAGGAGTACTAGGTTTTAATTTCTTTTTCACAGTTCCAGCATTAACATCATAGAATCAACATTTTTTAACATGGATGTATAGGTTTTATTATTGTTAAGTTTATACTAATGTTGAAATCTACTTAATATGAAATGAGTCTAAGTTTTACTTTTTTATACTACCGTACACTGCCTATTTGAAGGCGCACCCAAACTTTGGCCTCAAAACCGGGTTAGCAGGCACCCAGAACCATTTCTGGAAAACTACATATTATAAGTTTCACCCAGACTTCGGCCTCTCGACCCCCCACCCCCCCCCCCTGCTTAATCCCGTCCCACCAACCAAACCAATTAATTGTTTATACAAGCAGTCGCGACTACTAACAACAGTCACCTTTCTCTCTCCAATCGCACCTCTTATCAAGTGTCACACCAGTGGCTGGCTCTCTTGGCCCCCACCAAGCCAATTAATTATTTATATAAGCAGTTGTGACTACTAACAACATTCACCTGTCCCTCTCCGATCGCAGCTCTTATCAAGTGTCACCAGTGGTTGGGTCTCCTGGCTCTTACTGCATGTTTATGAATCACTGTCGTACCTACCCAGTACCATGTTTCTGTCTGGCACAATTAACTTATTCCTCTGATTATTGGTCTAAAATAGGTGTAGGCAGAGTCGCTTGGCAGTAGTAATAAATAACACAATCGTAAGTAGCTCATTGTCAGTCTTGATTGCCACAGTCTTACGATGCATCTTTCAAGTTGAATTATCTCCCGACTTGTTGATTTGTAGGACCTTATGAGGCCATAAATTATTTTGGCAACACCGGTAATTTTCCTACCCCCCCCTCCCCCCTCCACTCTGCTGTCTCGCCACGCTCAATTGAGATCGGCGAAAGGCAAAATTGTCTAAAATAGGTGTGGGCAGAGTCGCTTGGCAGTAGTAATAAATAACACAATCGTAAGTAGCTCATTGTCAGTCTTGATTGCCACAGTCTTACGATGCATCTTTCAAGTTGAATTATCTCCCGACTTGTTGATTTGTAGGTCCTTATGAGGCCATAAATTATTTTGGCAACACCGGTAATTTTCCTAACCCCCCCCCCCCCCCCCCCCCTCCCCGCTTCACTCTGCTGTCTCGCCATGCTCAATTGAGATCGGCAAAAGGCCCTATTTAAAGCCACACCCTGACTTGCGACTCAAACCCGGAAAGTGGAACCTCCAACTTCCTAATATAAGCCGCGGCTTCAAATAGGCAGTTTACGGTAATGAAATGAAGCTGTCTGTCCCAATATGCCACTGCTTGCAAGAGCACATTGGCACCAGCAACCGCCTTGAACGTATATGCAACCGAACCACTGCATGCACTGAATGGTCCGCCTTGGATGTATCAACATTGTCACTCTTAGATTTGTCAACGCTATCACATGTGTCAACACTACCGCTGGGTGCTTATCACCTTATCCCACACATAATATCGCTTTCGAGGGCTTATTCCGCATGGTGACCTTGTCTGCGGACGGCTACCTGGCTTGGTGCCAACAGTAATAACATTTCTCCCAACACCTTATCGCCCGAAACCGGTCCACAACTTCCCATCAGTAGCAAATTTTGTCCACTGAAGGTAGGTTAAATGACGAACAACGGGCAGGAACCAGCCCCTTTTTTTACTCAATCAACCCCTTTTTTTACTCAACCAATGTACGAGCTTGGGCTTTAGTTTTACTGGACTGATATTCGTTTATTAGCGTGCTTTAGCCGCAATTTGAGTATGCTGTACTGGATGCGCAATAATTGCACAGAAAGTGTTTAAATATCCTTAACACTTATATCCCTGTTATTTAGTACCTCCCGGTCTCAATTTATGTCAATATAATTATCAATATTATTTCTGCCCAATGTCTACCTTCTGCCTGCTACTATTTGACATATAAAACAAAATACTGCCCTACTATTATTTCTTTCACTTATTAGTATCCGCTCGCGGGGGCGTCTAGTATTATAAGAAAGAAAGGTCTCCTTCAGCCAATTCGGACAAATGATAAACTAGACTTTTCTGTCATTTAATATAGTGACCTGCATTTATATCCCCTGGACATATCTGATGCTGAGGTTGAAAAACATTACAGACAGTAAATTAATATGTATAGGATAGGTATATATATGTATATGTATAAGAAGAAAGTTCTGTTATAAGTTGAGATAAAGCCTGTGATAGTTATTCACACTTTGTTTCTGCAGCAAGAGGAATACAACTGGTTACTGAAAGAAGAAGTGCATGGAGTCCTGAAAGAAATTACAGCAATACTATCTGTAAGTACTAATCTATATTTATCACTGATATAGTTTTATTGGTAGGTTGTCTGCACGAAAAGATATGTGAAACCAGGCTGCTTATGATAGCACCAGTATATTATGTTAATATTCCATAAATCATACTATCAAATTAAGCTATTGTAGATTAAGGTCACTGGTCATTGGTCATTGTACAATTTATTTCTTGTAGTTAAAATTACTTTTTGTGCCATTGCAGGAAGCTTGTAAACGGTTTCCAGTTCATATTGATCCTGGTAAGTTGAAAATAGATCCATATTTGTACTCAAGATGCATGACTGGCAACCATTTGTCTGCATAACACAATGGATTTGCATCTGATTTGTTTTCGTGTAAGCATTTTGGTTTATTTCAAGACATTTGAGGTTCCACTTACCCCATCTGAGACTGATAGAGCTTGCCACAGTCATTACATCAGTCTGAAGTTTCACATGTAATTTCTCAACTCAGAGCTCATATATAGTGGTGGACTATTCCATCTAAAGTGTTCCCATCCTCTCTTATGGGTAGCCAAAACCTCCCAAGAATCAGAAATGTCAACATAAATTAAAATGTCTTAGGCAACTTTTGTACACATATTTGATGGCTACATATACTAGAACAAATTATATTTGCTGTTGATGGGTATGGGTTTGGCTGATTTATTTATATATGTGATATTTATATTTGCTCATGTTTGTTCATTATGCAACTCGTTGTGCCGCAAGGATATCTAACATTCATTAATTATGGACGTGTAATATGTTTTCTGGCTGAACCTATTATCTAAGACAATCTGTGCAGAGAGGGGCCACAGGCAATTGGATATGCATATCGTAGATATATATGGTAGATAACATTGATCCATCCAGCACGGCTTCTCGCCTTCCTTCTGCTTTTTTTTACTTCATTGTGTCCATCAACCAATAACAAGATAAGAATGCATTTCGATACCGGGTTACAACATTTATTCCGTGAAATCACACAAAGAGAGCATTCATCAGAGTAGCAAGACTGAGGTCCGCCCTTTGTATTGCTGGTAGCATTGCATATATATGAGCGTTGGTTCGAAATGATCCTATGATATCCTACTGTTGATGCATGAGCTTGGATGCTATGCATAGGCGTCTGTTGTCGAGGGATTGTATGATAATCGCGCTATTAGTTTTCTTGTACGTTCAAGGCACTGAATAGGGACATCAAAATCACAGTATGAAAGCAGGTGGCGTTGTGTTTCTCTATGACGTAATTTTTCCTCGAGATCTGACGGTTGTGGATAATACGGTCGGAACGACTCCAGTCTCAAGATCTGACCGCTCTGGTTAATATCGTCTCAACAATTCGCATCTCAATGCCTCACAGTTGTGGATAACAATATGGTCTGAACAACTCGTGCCTCGTCTGACATGTGGGGATTTTATGGTCTGAACGACTTTCATTTCGGAAACTAACAGATGTTGGGTGGAGAGCTACGGGCGTGTGTGGGGGGGGGGGGGGGGTGGCATTGCATCCTATAGACTGTCACGAACACGTCGCGACTAGCTCGTATAACTATATTACTTGGCATTACGGTAGCCGTTAATTTTATGTCCATTCAGTCGGCGTCGTAATACGAGTCGACATCACCTAACCGGTTTGTACGATTTCCCCGGGGAAAAGTCAGACGGCTGTCTGGAGGGGAGAGACTACGCACCGGGAGGCACTACATTACTACACTGGTAGGGGTGTGCCGCCCATGTCATAGAGAGCATTTTGAGAGCAAGAAAAAAGTGCGCGATTTTGTGGTCATTGAGAGATAATTTTTTGGTTGAAAAAGGCATCTACAATATACACTGACAGAATTTTTTGGTTAAAAAGGTATTTAAAATAGACACTGACTGAATTTGTGGTTAAAAAAGGCATACACTGACATTCATGACAAAGTGTCTGGTGGTCAATTATTTGAAAACTTTCGATGTCAGCTGGACTATATAAGCTTAGTCAAGAACTGCAATTTTGACAAAAAATCAGTCTCAGATGGGCACATCGAGAGAAATGGTAGATTTTTGCTTCGGGGATTAAGAGATAAAAGGCACATATGTATATACCTAACTATACGTAGTGCCCCCACTCCCCCCGGGAGGGGGGAATACTTTTTCCGATCTCCGATTGGCCTCCAGGAATTCTTGGAGATTCGCGATTAGCTGTTGGCAATTTTTGGGGTTCAACGCGAAGACCCTTTCCCTATTTACCGCGGTCCGTTATGAATTCCTCGATATTCTCGATATCACTTTTAACGTGTGTTTTTTCGCGCCCGGTCTCGAACAATCCTCATCCTGGAGATTCGAACTATTCGATATTGCTCTCTAATTTTTGGGGATTCGCTATCCAGAAGGGGGTATCTCCCCCCCCACCCCCACTGTCTGGGGTTTTGGAAAAGTTCCGCGAGCGTGGTTCTGGTGGCGCGTGCAAGTTAGAAGCAAATCGCCGGAATGCACGTGCATTAGTGGCCATTAGACCGGTTGGATTATGCATGAATAATTAACTGAATGAGGCTTATACGACAAGAGGACACGGCGCGTAGCGCGTCTCTAGGAAACGCTGGGGACAGGATGCGCTACTGCGTGACCTTGATGGGTTAGTGACGGTGACCTTGATGGGTTTGTGACAGTGACTTTGATGGATTTGTGACGGTGATCATGATGGATTTGTGACGGGTGACCTTGTTGGATTTGTGACGGTGATCATGATGGATTTGTGACGGGTGACCTTGTTGGATTTGTGACGGTGGACCTTAATCGGTTTGTGACGGGTGACCTTGATGGGTTTGTGACGGGTGACCTTGATGGGTTTGTGACAGTGACCTTGTTGGGTTTGTGACGGTGGCCATGATGGGTTTGTGACGGTGACCATGATGGGTTTATGGCGGTGACCTTGTTGGGTTTGTGACGATGGCCATGAAGGGTTTATGGCGGTGACCTTGTTGGGTTTGTGACGGTGACCATGAAGGATTTGTGACGGTGACCATGATGGGTTTGTGACGGTGACCATGATGGGTTTGTGACGGGGACCATGATGGGTTTGTTACGGTGACCATGATGGGTTTGTGACGGTGACCATGATGGGTTTGTGACGGTGATCATGATGGGTTTGTGACGCTGACCATGATGGGTTTGTGACGGTGACCATGATGGGTTTGTGACGGTGACCATGATGGGTTTGTGACGGTGATCATGATGGGTTTGTGACGCTGACCATGATGGGTTTGTGACGGTGACCATGATGGGTTTGTGACGGTGACCATGATGGGTTTGTGACGGTGACCATGATGGGTTTGTGACGGTGACCTTGTTGGGTTGTGACGGTGACCTTGTTGGGTTTGTGACGATGGCCATGATGGGTTTGTGACGGTGACCATGATGGGTTTGTGACGGTGACCATGATGGGTTTGTGACGGTGACCATGGTGGGTTTGTTAGTGACCTTGATGAGTTTGTGACGGTGACCATGATGGGTTTGTTACGGTGACCATGATGGGTTTGTGACGGTGACCATGATGGGTTTGTGACGGTGACCATGATGGGTTTGTGACGGTGACCATGGTGGGTTTGTGACGGTGACCATGATGGGTTTGTGACGGTGACCATGATGGGTTTGTGACGGTGACCATGATGGGTTTGTGACGGTGACCATGATGGGTTTGTGACGGTGACCATGGTGGGTTTGTTAGTGACCTTGATGAGTTTGTGACGGTGACCATGATGGGTTTGTTACGGTGACCGTGGTGGGTTTGTGACGGTGACCTTGATGGGTTTGTAACGATGACCATGATGGGTTTGTGACGGTGACCATAATGGGTTTGTGACGGTGACCATGATGGGTTTGTGACGGTGACCATGATGGGTTTGTGACGGTGACCTTGATGGGGGTGTGGCGGTGACCATGATGGGTTTGTGACGGTGACCATGATGGGTTTGTGACGGTGACCATGATGGGTTTGTGACGGTGACCATGATGGGTTTGTAACGGTGACCATGATGGGTTTGTGACGGTGACCATGATGGGTTTGTGACGGTGACCATGATGGGTTTGTGACGGTGACCATGATGGGTTTGTGACGGTGACCATGATGGGTTTGTGACGGTGACCTTGTTGGGTTTGTGACGGTGACCTTGTTGGGTTGTGACGGTGACCTTGTTGGGTTGTGACGGTGACCATGATGGGTTTGTGACGGTGACCATGATGGGTTTGTGACGGTGACCATGATGGGTTTGTGACGGTGACCATGGTGGGTTTGTGACGGTGACCATGATGGGTTTGTGACGGTGACCATGATGGGTTTGTGACGGTGACCATGATGGGTTTGTGACGGTGACCATGATGGGGTTGTGACGGTGACCATGATGGGTTTGTGACGGTGACCATGATGGGTTTGTGACGGTGACCATGATGGGTTTGTGACGGTGACCTTGATGGGTTTGTGACGGTGACCATGATGGGTTTGTGACGGTGACCATGATGGGTTTGTGACGGTGACCATGATGGGTTTGTGACGGTGACCATGATGGGTTTGTGACGGTGACCATGATGGGTTTGTGACGGTGACCTTGTTGGGTTTGTGACGGTGACCATGATGGGTTTGTGACGGTGACCTTGATGGGTTTGTGACGGGTGACCTTGATGGGTTTATGGCGGTGACCTTGTTGGGTTTGTGACGGTGACCATGAAGGATTTGTGACGGGTGACCATGATGGGTTTATGGCGGTGACCTTGTTGGGTTTGTGACGGTGACCATGAAGGATTTGTGACGGTGATCATGATGGGTTTGTCACGGTGACTTTGTTGGGTTTGTGACGGTGACCATGATGGGTTTGTGACGGTGACCATGATGGGTGTGTGACGGTGACCATGATGGGTTTGTGACGGTGACCTTGTTGGGTTTGTGACGGTGACCATGATGGGTTTGTGACGGTGACCAT
Organism: Arenicola marina; assembly: GCA_964019135.1. NCBI lineage: Eukaryota > Metazoa > Annelida > Polychaeta > Arenicolidae > Arenicola > Arenicola marina. The sequence continues at coordinate 17,657,815 of OZ025258.1, read as the reverse complement.
GATGGGTTTGTGACGGTGACCATGATGGGTTTGTGACGGTGACCTTGTTGGGTGTGTGACGCTGACCATGATGGGTCTGTGACGGTGACCATGATGGGTTTGTGACGGTGACCATGATGGGTCTGTGACGGTGACCTTTATGGGTTTGTGACGGTGACCTTGTTGGGTTTGTAACGGTGACCTTGTTGGGTGTGTGACGCTGACCATGATGGGTTTGTAACGATGACCATGATGGGTTTGTGACGGTGACCATAATGGGTTTGTAACGGTGACCATGATGGGTTTGTTACGGTGACCATGATGGGTTTGTGACGGTGACCATGATGGGTTTGTGACGGGGACCATGATGGGTTTGTTACGGTGACCATGATGGGGTTGTGAGGGTGACTATGATGCGTTTGTGACAGTGACCATGATGGGTTTGTGACGGTGACCATGATGGGTTTGTGACGGGGACCATGATGGGTTTGTTACGGTGACCATGATGGGGTTGTGAGGGTGACTATGATGCGTTTGTGACAGTGACCATGATGGGTTTGTGACAGTGACCATGATGGGTTTGTGACGGTGACCATGATGGGTTTGTGACGGTGGCCATGATGGGTTTGTTACGGTGACTATGGTGGGTTTATAACGGTGACCAAGATTGGTTTGTGACGGTCACCATGATGGGTTTGTGACGGTGTCTATACTTAGTCTGTGACGTTTACTATGATACGCGTGCACGAACTTCCGGTTTGCCGGGCTAGACCCGTCCCGTGGTGTTCCTCCTATTAAAACGCTCAGTCTTCACGTCGTCCTGACCTCCGTGACGGCCGAAGCCTACTCGAGGCATGACGGGCGGTACACATGAAACGTAGGGTTAGATTGGAATAGGATGGGATTGGCGGTGGGGGTGTGATACAGGCGGATAGGTCCTCAGCGGGTGTTCAGATTCATGATGTATGACGCCATAACCCTCGTTATTATTCGGTCGGCCGGGCCAGAATCTTATGGCTCCTTTTACGTGATGTTTTGAGGCTTGCAGTCGGTCTTCTTCATGACTTAAGAGCCGCCCCGATACGTCAGTGGGTTAGAGCGCTCGCGTTGAGCGCTATGGCCACCTGAGAGCCTAACGGCACGTGGATCAGTGGTTCGAATCCCGCTGTGGCCATGTTTGTGGTATCGCAGGTAAAATATCCCATGTCCCTCTTCGCAAAGAGTAGGGGGACATGGACATCTGAAAATGCTTTTGTTGGATAAACTTGTGTGTTCAAGTTACAAATTGTCAACTTGGTGTTCAGTAAAATTTTGTTTTCCGTTTCCGGATTTTCAACTTAGCTTTCAGTAAAGTTGCTTAGCCGCTCTCAGTATCCATACCGACCTAGCTGCTTTAGTAATTATGGTGTTGATGGTGCCGTAACGTCTTGTGGAGACTCCGTAAATACGAGAGACTCTTGTGTTCGTCTCTCTGTTCGCCTGTGGTGCCTTAGCCGATAAGGGGCCTGCCCGGTAGCTCAGTGGGTTAGAGCTCACGCCTCGAGTACTCTGGCCACCTGAAAGCCTAACGGCGCGTGGATCCTTGGTTCGAGCCCCGCTGTGGCAATGTCTGTGTGGTCCCAGGATAAAGATCACATGTCCTTCTTCGCAAAGAGTAGGGGGGTTACCCCCGGTGACATGGCTCCACTCTCCCTTTTTTCTCCCATTAACGCAATATGACAAAAAATGGTTGAAGAGTCCTAAATGTACAACCATCCTTGGCCGATACCGGCCTGTGCTGAGGGGAACGGCCCCAGAACGGGGGGAGATACATGACACACATCAAGGGGGTCTTGATATGTATCTCCGCCTCGACGTGGTTGCCTCCCATCATGGCGTGGCTTTACACCGCCACGGCACATCTCAAAGGCCTTTATAGCTTCCTGCCCCATCGCTCTCAATTTCCTCTTGGTCCTGCCAAGTCGAGGTGTCTGGCACCCCCTCCAATATTGATTCCGACCCTAGTTTATTGTCGCCTTGTGCTCTGGCCTGGGTTTGGGGGGGGGGGGGGGGTAGGGGAGGGGGTTCTGGGGTGTGGGCCCTGGTAATGGAGGGGTGGGGGGGTGGTTGTATTGCGTCGGTGGCATCCATCGATGCCATCGGAGGCTATGCGGTATGGATGGGTTGGCAACGGCTGTGGAAGGGGGGGGGGGGGGGGGAGGGGCGGGGAGATGGGGAAGGGGAAGGGGAGGGGGATTGAGAATGTTCAGGTGGCTTCTCCCGTGTCGTCCCATCGACCGGTGGGCAGCAATAACCGGAGACCTCGCGCTTGACGTGACGGTGCGGTGGGGTGGGGTGCTCCTGTGTAGGTATCTGGCAATAGCCGATCGCCCTTATGCTGGCCTGTGAGGGAACGACCTTTTCATTGCTTGCCTTCGAGGGGATGGCCAGCTGTTTGGGTTGAAACTCGCCCCCGTAAGGGGCCGTTTGAAAATGCCAGCTCTGCTTTGCTCCTCAGACAGATACTTCGAAACAGAGGCGAACCGGAAATTTAATCGCCACGGTGGTAAACGTTGTAGGCGCTGGTCGATGTATCTGCTTTGGAAGCAAATAGCGCTTATAGCTCTGTGTGGATTGTTTTTAACAGTTTAACGCAGAGGAAGAGGGGGTGGGGTGTCGAGAGGGGGGAGAATGGCAGACCGGGAGGGAGGGTAGAGGGGGAGGGGTCAGAGGGGGGGGGGGGGGGGGGCGGGCGGCTAGTTATCCAGCGGATCCTTCGCCTTTTTGGCGTTTATTCTTGAAGGATGGATCTCCTTCTGCGTTCCTTGGAAGAGATGGACGATTTTTGTTACCGTTGATCACGCAAGAGGCCCTTGCCGTTGTCTCGGGACTTTATATGGATTAATACATCATACATGGAAACAAGTCTCCAAGCCTCCTCCGAATCTGCGAAAGTCTGTGGAAAGTAATGGGACCCCGTCTTCTGAAGACCTTTGGCTCTAACCCTAAAAAAATGAGATTGCTTTGTGAATAACAAGGCGCTGTGTCCATCCCCGAGGATTGGAAGTTAAGCTGGTTGGTCGTACTGTGATGCCTCTATGCTCTCCTTTCCACATTGCCGCGGGAGAGGCTCTAAGCCTTGGGCGGGCGGGGGGCGGCCCGATGGCTCGTGGGTTAGAGCGCTCGCTTTGAGTGCTCTGGCCACCTGAGAGCCTAGCGGCACGTGGATCGGCGGTTCGCGCCCCGCTGTGGCCATGTCTGTGTGGTCGCAGGATAAAGATCCCATGTCTTTCTTCGTAAAGAGTAGGGTGTTACCACCGGGGACATGGCTCCACTCTCCTTTCCTTCTCCCATTGACGCGATATGACCAGAAGTGGTTAAAGCCTCCTGAATAAACAACCATCTAAGCCTTGGTTAAAACTATAGCGGTGGGGAGCGGAGAACTTGACGTGGCAGACACTGTTCGGTGGCGTAGCTCGCCAAGTGATAACCAAGGGAGGTCGCGGTGAAACTTGTACCGTGGGGGTTCGGGCACATCCCCCCCCCTAGCAATATAGCAATCTGACCAGTGATTGCGCATATATCAGTAAAAACTTGTACCTTGTGTGTCAGGCACTTTTCCCATCCCCAGCAATATGGAAATGTGACCAGTGATTTGCGCATGTGTCAGTAAAAGATTGTAATGTGCATGCAGATCGGTTAGAAGGGAACAAAATATGTATCAATGTAGCAAATAACAAATAAGGGCATCTGTAAAAGATGGAACCAAATGCTTATGAATAAAATAACGAAAGTACATTGCTGCAAGTGCGCAATCACTGGTACCTGCGCAATTACTGGTACCTGAACAATCACTGGTACCTGCGCAATCACTGGCCAACCATGTATATATCCTCAAGTTGGTTCAACCAAATTCTTCTCCCTTAAAACGTTCTGATTTCGAATTCCAAGACCGCTAAACTGGTCTCATTAAGAAGGTTGGGTAAACATTGTCCTTGCTATGACTCGGGCGTTAAAGTGCGTTAAAGAGCATACCCCATGCACCACACGAACGGAAATAGCGTCATTTAGCGTTGATAGGATAGGAATGGGGGTTTGGGAAGGGGGAAGAAGATGGCCGAGGGTTGCGAATGGGTCTGTGGACGACATCAAACTTGGACGCCCGGCGGGCGAGTCATCCAGAAAGCAATAACAAGGACGTTTGGGTGCTGGGAAGCCCTCTTGACGGACACGAGGACCCCCGGTGATCACGTGACCAGCGACTGTTACTTGCCAGCGCTGTTTGCGGCGCTGGCATGAGAAACGACGGCGAGTCGTGTGGTATGACCATATATGTGGACGATGGTGGGGGAGGGTTGGGGGGAGGGTTGGGGCGGTGATCGGGGTAGTTTGGTGGTAGGTGGTGGTGATGGTGGGGAGTTTGGTGGGGCGGGTGGGTGGTTTGGTGGAAGGTGGAGGGGTGGGCAAGGCGGTATGCTCAACGCAGTCCCTTAGTCACGACCCATGACAACGCCGTCTGGTGCTGGACGTCACTCGCTCACCCCCCCCCCCCCCCGCTGCCCAGCCATTTCACATCACCCCATACCCCCCTCACTCCCTATCCCCCTCACCCACTCATCCACCCCATTCACCCTCACGCCGTCGTCCCAAACTCGCCACTTCCCAGACATGAAGAACCGTGATTTGGTGTGGACTGCTCTAGAGTACTCCACCAACCCGTTATTTGCGCACTCCGTGCAAACGGAACAATGAGCCAATAGCTTGTCCCATATACTCCTCACCTCCTCCCTACATCCAAGCCCATTTCCCTTCCTTCGCCCAAAGCCTCCCGCCTCCCATCAGCCAACGCACCCACCCCCCCTGCCCTACATCGAAAGACTCTCCCACCTCTCCCTACCCCATCCCCGAAGCCATCTACCCCTCAGCTAATGTGGGCAACTCTGAATCTTGTTCCCTCCGTCGTATTCACTGACAATGTCTAATTACAGATAAATGTAAAACGTATATAATATTATCGTGTCACATTTTTGTACGTGAACTTTCTAATTCTATGCCTATATTGTTGTATAAGTTTTTAACAGGTTTTTCGATGAAAAAAAACCCTTTAAATCGTCTTAAGTGAAAGAAGTTGTTCAAAACTGTTGCATTTCTATGAAAGGGTTTGTATGTTGTATACTACGTCATTTACTGTATGATGAGCTTCAGGCTGCTGACAATGCACACGTGCTGGGCATGTGAATCTGTAGATTGTTTCACGTCTCATCTCTGTGTCCCAGGACGTTCCTTTGATCCATTTTTACGATGTGGACACAACCTACAATGTTTGATTGATTCCTTTGGTACATAGGTTTTGCGAATTTCGAGTACTCCTACTCGTCCGTACCAACTTCCCCCCCCCCCTTCCTCCACTTACCCCTGCCCCTAATCGCCCCCCCACCCAGCTCACCATACCCCTACTGATCCCGTACTGTCCAATACTCTCACACCTGCCGCCCCCCCCCCATGGGCCCCTCTGGTTTCTGCCCCCCCCCCACCCCCTCCACTGGTCTTTCCTCCCGCTCGCCCCACCCCACCACTTGCCCCTTGCCACAGTACTCCCGCTCATTACTGGTCCCTCCCACCATTGGTCCCTCCCCTCACTGACCCACTTTCCACTGGCCCCTCCCCCATTGACCCCTCCCTCCATCGCCCCTCCCGACCACTGGTCCCTCCCGTCATTGGCCCCTCCCCTCACTGGCCCCTCCCCTCACTGGCCCCTCCCCCATTGACCCCTCCCCTCACTGGCCCTCCCCCCGCTCGTCCCTCACTGGCCCTCCCCCCGCTCGTCCCTCCCCTCCCCTCGCCCACCCCCTCCCCTCGCCCACCCCCTGCCCTCGCCCACCCGCTCCCCTCGCCCCCCCCCCTGCCCTCGCTCTATGTCTCTGGAGATCAATGTTAAATGATATCGGTCCTCACGGATGACGGGCTCGGACCCCACGCTGATCGACGACCCGCGCTCCCAGGCCGCCCAATCACAGAACCTTCGATTGTATACGTAACTCCCCCGTCAAACCTCTACCAGGCAGGGTATTTGCCAGAATTTTGCCAGCCAAAAAAGTGTACACACACAACATGGCGCCAGCCGATCAGGTCGCATTTGAGCTCGCAACTTAAAATTCTATAAACAACCACAGTAGTTCTCGATGTCATATAAAATTGTGAGCGCTATGAGTTTATTCTAAACCTCCTGACAAAAAGGCCCTTTTGGGGCGGGTAAACAGCACCTTGAGTGCCCGCCGAATTTAAAATCTGCCCGCCCAAATTCAAACTGCCCGCCCATCCGGCGGGCAAGCGGGTCTCTGGCAGATATCCCGCTACCAGGGCATTCCTACATCGCCAAACAAACATTGATCAAACAGTCGCCTCCTTCGCTTTATCGATCCACTATATACTCTCCACCCTCTATCTTCCATCCTCAACTCGCTACCGGCACCCTCCGTGTACCCTCCAGGCTTCTCTTCTTCCATCCTCCTCTTTCTCTTCTCCTCCCTCTCCCTCGTCCTCTTTCTTCTCCCTAAACCCTCCTCTCTCTACCCGCCTTTTCCTCTTTCTCCTCCCTAAACCCTCCTCTCTCTCTACCCGCCTCTTCCTCTTTCTCCTCCCTGAACCCTCCTCTCTCTCTACCCGCATCTTCCTCTTTCTCCTCCCTAAACCCTCCTCTCTCTCTACCCCTCTTCCTCTTTCTCCTCCCTGAACCCTCCTCTCTCTACCCGCCTCTTCCTCTTTCTCCTCCCTAAACCCTCCTCTCTCAACCCTCCTCTTCCTCTTTCTCCTCCCTAAACCCTCCTCTCTCTCTACCCGCCTCTTCCTCTTTCTCCTCCCTAAACCCTCCTCTCTCAACCCTCCTCTTCCTCTTTCTCCTCCCTGAACCCTCCTCTCTCTCTACCCTCATCTTCCTCTTTCTCCTTCCTAAACCCTCCTCTCTCTACCCGCCTTTTCCTCTTTCTCCTCCCTAAACCCTCCTCTCTCTCTACCCGCCTCTTCCTCTTTCTCCTCCCTAAACCCTCCTCTCTCAACCCTCCTCTTCCTCTTTCTCCTCCCTGAACCCTCCTCTCTCTCTACCCTCATCTTCCTCTTTCTCCTCCCTAAACCCTCCTCTCTCTCTACCCGCCTCTTCCTCTTTCTCCTCCCTAAACCCTCCTCTCTCTCTACCCTCATCTTCCTCTTTCTCCCCCCTAAACCCTCCTCTCTCAACCCTCCTCTTCCTCTTTCTCCTCCCTAAACCCTCCTCTCTCAACCCTCTTCTTCCTCTTTCTCCTCCCTAAACCCTCCTCTCTCTCTACCCGCCTCTTCCTCTTTCTCCTCCCTAAACCCTCCTCTCTCTCTACCCTCATCTTCCTCTTTCTCCTCCCTAAACCCTCCTCTCTCTCTACCCGCCCCTTCCTCCTTCTCCTCCCTAAACCCTCCTCTCTCTCTACCCGCCTCTTTCTCTTTCTCCTTCCTGAACCCTCCTCTCTCTCCACCCTCATCTTCCTCTTTCTCCCCCCTCAACCATCCTCTCTCAACCCTCCTCGTCCTCTTTCTCCTCCCTAAACCCTCCTCTCTCTACCCTCATCTTCTTCTATACTCCTCTTTCTTCCATCAACCCTCCTCTCTTTCTACCCTCATCTTCCTCTTTCTCCCCCCTAAACCCTCCTCTCTCAACCCTCCTCTTCCTCTTTCTCCTCCCTAAACCCTCCTCTCTCAACCCTCCTCTTCCTCTTTCTCCTCCCTAAACCCTCCTCTCTCTCTACCCGCCTCTTTCTCTTTCTCCTTCCTGAAACCTCCTCTCTCTCTACTCTCATCTTCCTCTTTCTCCCCCCTCAACCATCCTCTCTCAACCCTCCTCTTCCTCTTTCTCCTCCCTAAACCCTCCTCTCTCAACCCTCCTCTTCCTCTTTCTCCTCCCTAAACCCTCCTCTCTCTATACCCTCATCTTCTTCTATACTCCTCTTTCTTCCGTCAACCCTCCTCTCTTTCTACCTTCATCTTCCTCTTTCTCCCCCCTAAACCCTTCTCTCTCAGCCCTCCTCTTCCTCTTTCTCCTCCCTAAACCCTCCTCTCTCAACCCTCCTCTTCCTTTTTCTCCTCCCTAAGCCCTCCTCTCTCTACCCTCATCTTCCTCTTTCTCCCCTCTAAGCCCTCCTCTCTCAACCCTCCGCTTCCTCTTTCTCCTCCCTAAACCCTCCTCTCTCTCTACCCGCATCTTCCTCTTTCTCCTCCCTAAACCCTCCTCTCTCTCTACCCCTCTTCTTCTTCTCCTCCCTGAACCCTCCTCTCTCTACCCGCCTCTTTCTCTTTCTCCTCCCTAAACCCTCCTCTCTCAACCCTCCTCTTCCTCTTTCTCCTCCCTAAACCCTCCTCTCTCTCTACCCGCCTCCTCCTCTTTCTCCTCCCTAACCCCTCCTCTCTCAACCCTCCTCTTCCTCTTTCTCCTCCCTGAACCCTCCTCTCTCTCTACCCTCATCTTCCTCTTTCTCCTCCCTAAACCCTCCTCTCTCTCTACCCGCCTCTTCCTCTTTCTCCTCCCTAAACCCTCCTCTCTCTCTACCCTCATCTTCCTCTTTCTCCTCCCTAAACCCTCCTCTCTCAACCCTCCTCTTCCTCTTTCTCCTCCCTAAACCCTCCTCTCTCTCTACCCGCCCCTTCCTCCTTCTCCTCCCTAAACCCTCCTCTCTCTCTACCCGCCTCTTTCTCTTTCTCCTTCCTGAACCCTCCTCTCTCTCTACCCTCATCTTCCTCTTTCTCCCCCCTCAACCATCCTCTCTCAACCCTCCTCGTCCTCTTTCTCCTCCCTAAACCCTCCTCTCTCTACCCTCATCTTCTTCTATACTCCTCTTTCTTCCATCAACCCTCCTCTCTTTCTACCCTCATCTTCCTCTTTCTCCCCCCTAAACCCTCCTCTCTCAACCCTCCTCTTCCTCTTTCTCCTCCCTAAACCCTCCTCTCTCAACCCTCCTCTTCCTCTTTCTCCTCCCTAAACCCTCCTCTCTCTCTACCCGCCTCTTTCTCTTTCTCCTTCCTGAACCCTCCTCTCTCTCCTCCCCTCATCTTCCTCTTTCTCCCCCCTCAACCATCCTCTCTCAACCCTCCTCTTCCTCTTTCTCCTCCCTAAACCCTCCTCTCTCAACCCTCCTCTTCCTCTTTCTCCTCCCTAAACCCTCCTCTCTCTATACCCTCATCTTCTTCTATACTCCTCTTTCTTCCGTCAACCCCTCCTCTCTTTCTACCCTCATCTTCCTCTTTCTCCCCCCTAAACCCTTCTCTCTCAACCCTCCTCTTTCTCTTTCTCCTCCCTAAACCCTCCTCTCTCAACCCTCCTCTTCCTCTTTCTCCTCCCTAAACCCTCCTCTCTCTACCCTCATCTTCCTCTTTCTCCCCTCTAAACCCTCCTCTCTCAACCCTCCTCTTCCTCTTTCTCCTCCCTAAACCCTCCTCTCTCAACCCTCCTCTTCCTCTTTCTCCTCCCTAAACCCTCCTCTCTCTACCCTCCTCTTCCTCTTTCTCCTCCCTAAACCCTCCTCTCTCAACCCTCCTCTTCCTCTTTCTCCTCCCTAAACCCTCCTCTCTCAACCCTCCTCTTCCTCTTTCTCCTCTCTAAACCCTCCTCTCTCTCTCTACCCGCCTCTTTCTCTTTCTCCTTCCTGAACCCTCCTCTCTCTCTACCCTCATCTTCCTCTTTCTCCGCCCTCAACCATCCTTTCTCAACCCTTCTCTTCCTCTTTCTCCTCCCTAAACCCTCCTCTCTCTACCCTCCTCTTCTTCTATACTCCTCTTTCTTCCATCAACCCTCCTCTCTTTCTACCCTCATCTTCCTCTGTCTCCCCCCTAAACCCTCCTCTCTCAATCCTCCTCTTCCTCTTTCTCCTCCCTAAACCCTCCTCTCTCAACCCTCCTCTTCCTCTTTCTCCTCCCTAAACCCTCCTCTTCCTCTTTCTCCTCCCTAAACCCTCCTCTTCCTCTTTCTCCTCCCTAAACCCTCCTCTCTCTACCCTCATCTTCCTCTTTCTCCTCCCTAAACCCTCCTCTCTCTACCCTCCTCTTCTTCTATTCTCCTCTTTCTTCCATCAACCCTCCTCTCTTTCTACCCTCATCTTCCTCTGTCTCCCCCCTAAACCCTCCTCTCTCAACCCTCCTCTTCCTCTTTCTCCTCCCTAAACCCTCCTCTCTCAACCCTCCTCTTCCTCTTTCTCCTCCCTAAGCCCTCCTCTTCCTCTTTCTCCTCCCTAAACCCTCCTCTCTCTACCCTCATCTTCCTCTTTCTCCTCCCTAAACCCTCCTCTCTCAACCCTCCTCTTTCTCTTTCTCCTCCCTAAACCCTCCTCTCTCAACCCTCCTCTTCCTCTTTCTCCTCCCTAAACCCTCCTCTCTCTCTACCCGCCTCTTTCTCTTTCTCCTTCCTGAACCCTCCTCTCTCTCTACCCTCATCTTCCTCTTTCTCCCCTCTCAACCATCCTCTCTCAACCCTCCTCTTCCTCTTTCTCCTCCCTAAACCCTCCTCTCTCTACCCTCATCTTCTTCTATACTCCTCTTTCTTCCATCAACCATCCTCTCTTTCTACCCTCATCTTCCTCTTTCTCCCCCCTAAACCCTCCTCTCTCAACCCTCCTCTTCCTCTTTCTCCCCCCTAAACCCTCCTCTCTCTACCCTCATCTTCCTCTATACTCCTCTTCCTCCATCAACCCTCCTCTTTCTATACCCTCGTCTTCCTCTTTCTCCCCCCTAAACCCTCCTCTCTCAACCCTCCTCTTCCTCTTTCTCCTCCCTAAACCCTCCTCTCTCTACCCTCATGTTCCTCTTTCTCCTCCCTAAACCCTCCTCTCTCTACTCTTCTATTCTCCTCTTTCTTCCATCAACCCTCCTCTCTTTCTACCCTCATCTTCCTCTGTCTCCCCCCTAAACCCTCCTCTCTCAACCCTCCTCTTCCTCTTTATCCTCCCTAAACCCTCCTCTCTCAACCCTCCTCTTCCTCTTTCTCCTCCCTAAGCCCTCCTCTTCCTCTTTCT